>OU343221.1:24138699-24285837 GCA_910596185.1 Chrysanthemum makinoi
AAATTTGACTTGAATGAGATTGTTAAAAAAGAAGTTGTTGATACAAAGAATAATGATCTTCAGAGTGTATCTGCAATTTATCATCTAAACCAACGATCGAGTTATGTCAATGTTAGACATCCATTACCTTTATATTGCTACGTTTAATCACGATTCTAGTGGTCAGTACGTGGAATATGAGCCGATTTGGCTAAAATAGAGTTAATTTCATCATGATAACAAGTAATGTGCTATGCAATTTTCATTTCCCAAAATCTGAGCTATTAATTATATAAATTAAAGTTGACAGTCAGCATAAATAGAGATTATCTTGGGCATATCATTGGGTTTGATATTTGAAGTCATAAATTTTAGCAACGATTTAAGTTTCGGGTCCAATCAGGTCGGCTTTATTCGGGTTGAGGCTGAAAAAAGCATACATGAACCTCACTTTATTAAGAGTTTGGGTCGACCGAGTTCGGGCTTATTTGGATCAGGTCTAATAATGTCGGGGTAAACGGGTTCGGGTCAACCCGAAAATAAGTGGTATATATCATAAGTTTAAAAGGTAAATGAACTTGGATGGTCTTCACATAAACGACACAGACACGTTTGAAGACTATGCATGCAATCTCACCAAAAGTGATTAAGGGTGTGATAAAAATTTTAAATAATTCATTTAAGCTGAGTTTTATATTCACTTTTCAGATAAAGCTAAGGATAGTTTAAAAGAAAATAGCTATTTCAGTTGGATTTTGATAAGAAAAACAGGTTACTTACTTAAAATGTAAAAGTCTTCTAACTTGCATCCCACATACGTTCGTAGTGGAAAAGAAAATGTAAAATCTCACAACTCGTATACCACAAACGTAAAAACTAGGTTTTACTTTTGTGAAAAGCAGGAAGGTAAAAACCTGTACTCCAAAAATGTGAAAAGCAGAAAGGTAAAAACGTAAAAAAATACCAAATTGAAACTAACGTATTTCTGAAATAAGTAAACTTAACCCATACAATTAGCTTCAAAAGATTTAGTAGCATGTGTCCCTATCGTCTTAGTTATATATTGTTGTAGAGTTTGTTTATCCACCTATGTGGGACAAAGTCACAATACCAAAAGTCTCCTCCTTCTTCAAGCTTTTGTTCACTACCATGCACATCTCAGTCCCCCACACACAAACACCTAATTTCACCCACAAAGCCATAATGTCATTGTTTGATTTCACCCTCCTCATCATCACAACCAACTACTTAACACGAACACCCATTCCTCACATTCATCTCATCCCTTTCACACTCTCCACGACATACACTATTACTATGTTCACTCTGTTGTATGTACTCTCGTTATTTTCCAACTAACCGGTCACATTTCTTAAAAAAAAGCAACCATGGATCATGATATATATACCATGTCATATGAAGTACAAGCCAAAGGTTTCAAAGGCATAAACTTTCAAACATTTATACATTTCGCGGAATATCGAAAGTGAGTTTAAGGAAATGTAACGTCACAACGACATTCTTTACAATGACAAAATCTGTCCGGGGAAAAGAGAAACAGTAATACATATGAGTCCTACATATGGATTGTGGTTCCTCTAGTGAGATTTTCAATGTTCATCACTAGGTATCGATGTATTCAAATCGTAAGTTTATAGTAAAAGCTATCACATTTAAACAAAGAATGAATATGATGTTCTAAACGCTTACAAATACATTAGATGAAGATCCCAAAAATAGCATGAGTTGTTATATAATGTGTACACTCGCTTGTTAAAGCATGTATTGAGCTGTGAGCATTCCATTGTGTAAACACTCATTTGTTTTTATGCTCTCTTCTAGTAATTTACTAGGAGGAAGTGAGATTAACTTTTAACTCAGGTGTTAAGTACAGACTTAGATAACTAGAGTGTCCACTTCAGTATGATTACAAGAGCAAGATCGACTTTAGCTTCATTAGAGTTATGGTGCGACAGATTCTCATCAGTCATCGGTTAAGCAACTATATGTGTGGTGAAGACTGAAGATATTTTAAGCGTGGTTAACATCGATAACAGCAAAATCAGGTATCGCGGTTAATTTTTTTATCATTATTTTAGTGGTCTGATGATTAACTAATGTTTCAAACATGTGATAATCGATTATTGATGTGGAATTCGTCAACAAGATAGACGATCATTTTATGGTCATCAAACTCATACTAATTCTCAGTAATCATTTTTCAGATATCCTTGACCTAGTTTAGCTACTCGTACTAAATAAAAACATCATATATAAATTAGAGGTGTTTAATAAATTTGTGATCAACAAAACACTCAATTAAGAGCTTTTCAACTAGAGGTGTTTTAATAAACCTATCAATAGAGCTGATGGTTTGAGCTTAAATCAAGAAATCATTTAATACAATAAAAAAAAAGCAAAGACCAGTCGGATGCGTATAATTACAATTAGTTTGGAAAAAGGATAAATAAGAATGTTGTGTCTTTTGTACTAAAATGTATGTAAACGAAAGGAAAAGGTTGTTTAAAGAATCTCTCCAATTTAAGTCGCAAGTAACAAAAAACAATACATTTTTTTATTCAGTGAGCTAGATTTAGATTTACATAACCATAAAATAATAAGATTGATTATAATCACGTAACTGTTAAAAAAAAAGTAAAATTTACACATACCATATTTATAGTTAAGACAATATGACACATGCAAAGAGCAAAGTATTTACTTATGTAATTCATTTATAGTCTTACTTATAAAGTGCTCGGTTATTTGCTCATTCCCTGATGTGCGATAAAATAACAAAACCAAAAAACTCATTTCTATCTTCAAACTTTTGTTTCAAGTGATTTAGCCCCCTACCTAACTCAAACATCTCATTTCACTCACAATGTCACCAAATCACCAATAGCCAACTCAATCCAAATAACATATTAGAGTTTTGGTGTAATAAATTTTGAGTTTAGCCAATATGGTCATATGAAATGTGACGTGCATGGTCGTATGAAAGACGTTTTAGAACAAAAACTAGAAGGCTTGAGCCTTTTCCTGAAAAAAAAAGCAATTTACCCGGTCATGTTGTTGAAGATAAGCATTATTGTAGAAGCTCAGAAAGATAAGGACTATTATTGTCAAGACTGAAAGTTAAAGGTCCGAAAAGAAGTCATCTCATTCTTAAGACTATATAAGCTGAAGACAAGTTGTTGACTCTCATAACTTCAAATCTCATCTGTGTGAAATATTGTTTCTCTCTATCGGGCTCGAAAGAAGAAACCCTAGTTTGTGTATTGTTTCATCTAAAACTTTCTTTGTATTGTAAACTGATTTCATATCATTTGATTAATAATAAGAGTGAGCCAAGGGGTGGTTGGCTGGGTTCACAATCAAAATAATATTGTTTGGTTGAAATTACTTTGGTGTTATAAATTTCTACATGGTATCAGAGCAAGGTTCTCTATACCGAAGTGATTTTAAAAAGATTATAAAGTTTTTTAATAAACTAGGGTTTCTTCAAAATTTGGGGGTTTTGATCTATTCGTGTAGATCTTGTGATTCTCAGTGTTGATATTGGTTTGTTGATATCAGATCTAAAGGTTAATTGTTGATTCTCAAAAATTAGGGTTTCTTGATTTTTGGGGTTTTTTTTATCCTGATAGTATTTTTCTCTAATTGCTACTTGATTTTACGATCTAGTGAAAATTAGTGGTCGGAGTGTGTTAATTTGATTTTTTAATCAAATTAGTTGAAAATTGGGTTTATCAGATCAAACCCTAATTCGTGTTGATTTGTCTTGATTCTTTTAATAATCGACCGGTTTTGATCTTTATTTCAAGATTCTTGAAACAAAATCAAAACCCTAAAATAATTTTAGGGTTTGTTTGAGTCGATTGTGTTTAAGTTGGTTTTATCTAATTTTGTTGTTGTGTGTTTGTTTCGAGGTGTATTTCCTTTGTGTTGTTTTGGTTGGATATTCTTGATCATGTTTCGATACCGTTATCGAAGCTATGCGTGGTTGTAATACCTCACACCCTCTTTTAGGTTTTTTAGGTTTTTATTAGATTGGAGGTTGAGTAGATCAAGGGATTTGTTGTTGGAGTTGTTGAGATTGTTTGGTGGTTAATTTTGATTGAGGAGTTACAAGGAGTTGTTGTTTATTTTGTTGTTTGTTTGTTGCTTGTGCATTCATTTTTTTTAGTTCTGTTTGCCGGTCATCATGGTTGATGGTGATGATAAGGGTAAGGGTCAAGAAGGGGGAGGTAGTGAATTAAAACTGGACATATATGACCCATTGTATTTGCATCCTCAAGACATTGGTGCTCAGTTGATTACCTTCAAACTTGAAGGTACTGAGAACTATAAGGTCTGGTCTGTCATGTGTAGTTGGCTTTACATACTAGAAATAAACTTGGATTCATTAATGGAAAATGTTAGAAATCCCACCGATGTTCTATATCGGACACAATGGGATAGATGTAACTCTGTTGTGTTATCTTGGCTTCTAGGTTGTATTTCACAAGACCTTTATAAAGGTCAAGTGTTTTCTGTGAATGCTAAGTCTGTTTGGGATGAATTAAGTGAAACTTATAATAAAGAAGATGGTTCTGTGATATATAATCTACATCATAAAATACATACTTTAACTCAATCAGGAATGAGTCTTTCAGAGTACTATCATGAGTTTAATGCTTTGTGGAGGCAGATTTGACTCTCTTTGGTTGCTCTACTACATGTATTTAGAAAGTGCTCCCACTTTGAAAAAGATCTTGACCGATGCAATTTCTCATGGGTCTTGATGATAGTTTTAGTTCTGTGAGAAGTCTTATCCTTACTACTGATCCCTTTCCTGATGTTAAAAGTGCTTTTGCTACTCTATCTAGAGATGAATCACATAGAAATAGTCATGTGACTAGTAAGTCTGTTAAGAATGGGGATGCAGCCTTTGCTGCTAAGCCATATACTGGTAATACTCAAAACAATAACTGGAATTCTAATAGAAGTAATAATAATAAGAGGTTTGGCATGGTGTCAAATCTGATATGCAAGCATTGTAATATGAGTGGTCATACTATTGATAGATGTTATGAGTTAGTTGGTTATCCCCCTGGTTTTGTTAAAAAAGGCAGTGTTAATAGTGTGTGACAGAAAAATAAGACGATACTAGTAAGAGTACTACTCATACTCTTACTAGTGATCAGTTATAACAGATAATGGTCTTTACTTAGTGGTTCAGGTGATACTAGCAAGGCTCATGCTAGTGTTGCAGGGTACGTTATTACTTCAAATTGTGTGATTAGTTTCTTTAAAATGTAGGTTCTATAATTTTAATTCTAATATAAGTACCTATAGTACTTATATTGATAGATTATTGATTAGGAGTGTAAGATATAACTTTTGTGCTACACACCTTTATGATATAATGGAAGTATCTCATTTAAATCTTACAGTTGCACATCCCAAGGGGGATGTTGCCACTGGGTAAACAAATTGGAAGTTTTAAGTTTGGAAACAATTTGATTTTAAAGGATGTGCTGGTAGTTCCTGGGTATCATGTGTGCTTGTTATCTGTTCATAAGTTGTCTAAAGATAATAATGTGATTGTCAGTTTTAATGATAAAATGTGTAAAATTCAGGATTCCACTCAAAAGTTCTGATGGGGTGGTAGTGAAAAAGCAGGTCTTTACTTTCTAGATGAAGGTAAGAGGGTTAATAATAGTAATATTAAGAGTTGTTTTATGTCAAATTGTATTTGGCATAATAGACTTGGACATCCCTCTGACCAAGTCTTAACTGTGCTTAAAAATAAAATAAAAGATATAAAGACTACTAATTCTGAACCCTGTGAGATATGTCATAAAGCTAAACAAACAAGAAAACCATTTTCTTTGAGTGATCATAAACTAAAACATGGGTGATCTTGTTCATTTAGATTTAGATGTGTGGGGTCCATATAAGGTGACTAGTAAAGAAGGGTTTAAGTACTTTCTTCATGTAGTTGATGACTACACCAGAGCTGTTTGGGTGTTTTTAATGAAAAATAAAACTGAAGTTTTTGATCACATTAATAGTTTTTATAATCTCATTAAAAATCAGTTTGAGAAAACTATTAAAGTTTTTAGAAGTGACAATTGGACAGAATTTGTAAATAAGAAGTTTGAAAGTTTTTTTAACACAGAATGGCATTTTGCATCAAACATCTTGTCCCTACACACCTCAACAAAATGGTGTAGCTGAGAGAAAACATAGGCACCTGTTAAATACTGCTAGAGCCCTCATGTTTCAGGGGGGGTTACCTTTGAACATGTGTGGACTGCATCTATTCTGACTGCTACTACCTTATTAACGGTTGCCAACTGCGTGTTGTCTGTAAAAGTCCTTTTGAGATGGTGTATAATACTGAACCTAATCTGATGAATCTAAAATGTTTTGGCTGCTTATGTTTTGCAATAGTTTTAAATGAATCTGATAAGTTTGCATCTAGATTTGACAAATGTGTATTTGTTGGATATGCTTTTGATAAAAAAGGATATAAACTTTATAACATTGATAAAAAGAAATTTATGTTTTCAAGAGATGTGAACTTTTATGAAACTGTTTTTCCTTTTAAGAATACCTCATTCACTAAAGATTTTATATTTGATGAAAATGGGGTAAATGATTTGAATTTTTTTGATCAAGATTTTGATAGCAGTCAAAATAATTTTGGAACCAATGAACCCTATGATGATAAGATAAGTAGTATAGATGCTAACAACAAATCTGTACCTGAATCTAGTACTCATAAACCTAGTGTCAGCACTGTAGAAGGTGATGCTAGTGATGCTGAGCATCTACATACTAAGACTGTAGAACCTGATGATATAGCTGATTTAGATATCAATTTGCCAGTTGATACAACAGAGAGTATAGATACAGTTAATGTAGACATCACTAGGAACACATCTAGTATGAAGGACACTGAGACTGATGAGTATACAACATAAACTGTTGTTTCTGATGATATACAGGGTACTAGTAATGTTGATGATGGTTATATATTTGACGGTGAGGATCTAGATATGTTTGGTAAAATGTTTGAGTCACCAGAACCAGCAGGGCACAAAATGTATTAGGAAGGACTAGTAGAATGACAACCTTACCATCTAAATATAAGGATTTTGTTCTTAATAAAAATCATAATAAAATATAAGTATGGATAAAGTTGTTAAGTATTCAAATTTAAGCTTTGATAACTTTGATTTTACATCCAGTCTTAATAAAATATATGAACCTACAACTTATGAAGAAGCTATAAAAGATCCTAGGTGGATAGAGGCTATGAATCAAGAGATAGAAGCTTTAAATAGGAATGGTACATGGGAGGTTGTAGAGTTACCTGATGGTAGAAAAGCCATAGGTTATAAGTGGGGTTTTAAGGTTAAATATAAAGCTAATGGTGAAGTTGAACGGTTTAAAGCTAGATTAGTAGCTAAGGGATATAATCAGAGAGAATGAATTGATTATGAGGAAACTTTTTCTCCTGTTGTTAAAATTGTTACTATAAGGTGTGTTTTAAGCATTGTTGTTAATAACAAGTGGCCTTTGTTTCAACTTGATATAAATAATGCTTTCTTATATGGTGAATTAGAAGAGGATGTTTATATGACATTGCCAGAAGGTTTTTCTGATAAAAATGATAAAAGGGTTTGCAAACTGGTTAAGTCATTGTATGGTTTAAAAAAGGCTCTCAGAAAATGGAATGAGAAGTTGGTTTATGTGCTTAAAGAAAATGGGTTTATACAAAGTCCAAATGATTTCTCTTTGTTCATTAAAAATGAAAATGATGATGTTCGTTAGTTTTGTTAGTATATGTTGATGATATTATCATCACAGGTAATAATACTGATGAGATTAACAAGTTTAAAAGATTTTTAAGTTCAAAGTTTTTGATTAAAGACTTGGGTAAACTTAAATACTTTCTGGGAATTGAGGTTCTTGATATTGATAATGGGATTTGTCTTACTCAAAGAAAATATTGTACTGAGCTTTTAACTGAATTTGGTATGTTGGGTTGTAAGCCATGTGGTTCTCCTATTGAAACTAATCCAGATAATAAAAAACTTGTTTCTAAGTAACAAGTATAACAAATTATCAAAAACTTGTGGGAAAATTGATTTACTTAACTTTGACAAGGCCATATATTTCATATGTTGTGCATTGTTTAAGTCAAGTAATGCATAAGCCTATGAAGTCTCATTTAAGACTTGCCTTTAGAGTTTTGAGATACTTAAAGAATGAACCTGGTCTTGGTATCACTTTTAAAGAAGGTGATATTAAAAGTATAAAAGTGTTTGTTGATTCTGATTGGGCAAAGTGTAAAGTAACAAGGAGATCTGTTACTGGTTACAGTGTGTTTCTGGGAAATGATTTAGTTTCCTGGAAAAGTAAAAAGCAGGCTGTTGTTGCTAGATCCTCCACTGAGGCTGAGTTCAGAGCAATGTGTAATGTGTGTTGTGAAGTTATGTGGATCACTAAACTGATAGCTGATCTACATGCTAGTATAAGATTGCTTGTGAACATGTATTTTGATAACAGTTCTGCTATGCAGATTTCTGTTAATCCTGTTTTACATGAGAGGAGCAAGCATTTTGATATTGATCTCTATTTTTTGAGAGTAAAAGTGGCTGATGGCTTTATTAAGCCAGTAAAAGTCAGAACTGAGGATAATATTGCAGACCTATTCACTAAAGGTCTTAACATTACTGACCATAACAAATTTTGCAAAGATCTTGGATTGTTTAATGTGTTTCAGGACAGTTCTAAAGATCAAGATAGTGATGATGGGGAAGCTTCAGGAAGCTATTGAGTATGGGGGAGCTTATGGTGTCTAATGCTTATGGGGGAGTGTTGAAGATAAGCATTATTGTAAAAGCTCAGAAAGATAAGGGCTATTATTGTCAAGTCTGAAAGTTAAAGGTCCGAAAAGAAGTCATCTCATTCTTAAGACTATATAAGCTGAAGACCAGTTGTTGACTCTCATAACTTCAAATCTCATCTGTGTGAAATATTGTTTCTTCTCTCTATCAGTTCCTGAGTAGAAGAAACCCTAGTTTGTGTATTGTTTCATCTAAAACTTTCTTTGTATTGTAAACTGATTTCATATCATTTGATTAATAATAAGAGTGAGCCAAGGGGTGGTTGGCTGGGTTCACTATCAAAATAGTATTGTTTGGTTGAAATTACTTTGGTGTTATAAATTTCTACACATGTACTAAAGAAATTTACTAGAAAATTGTTTGCTTCCATAGTGTTAGTTATATACTGCTTTAGACTTTGTTCAACAATCCATGTTGGATAATAGTCAGAACAGTAAACTCGTTTTCTTCTTCGAACCTCTATTTCAAGTGACTCAGCCACATACCATCATTAGCCTCACATCACAATGCCTTTGTTCTTCTTCCCTCTTCTCATCACCCTCCACGATTACCCCCGAGCGAACTCATTTAGAGTTTCGGTGTAACAGAATTTTGAGTCACCACTCATCAGTGAAGCAACTATCGGTTCGGGTGAAGATCCGGGTGCGGAGTACAACGAATTTGTTGATATTTGGCTTGAATCATTATGCATTTTGGTGTTATATCTTTCTTATCGTTGACTCTTTACTATGTTAACGAGGTTGTAATTTGCTTGAGTTGCACATATATCTTGTAGAATTAATTTGGTAAAATTCTAAGAAATTAGAGGTGTTTATTCACACTTGTATTAGTGGTGTATACTCTATATTGTTTATATCTTTTTGACTATTTGTCCTCTTAATATCTTGTTACTCGTCATTCCCTTCCTACATATAATTAATTCCCTAACTAGACAATTTACCCAACTAATATGTTAAACAATTTGATACAACATATGTTTGAATTTACCTAACTAGACAATTTGCAGACATTTAGAAACGTGGCGATGCATGACAAAATGAGTTGAAATAGCCGGAAGCATGTTTTCCGGTGAAGAGAATCGGAGCTTGTTTTCTAGTGAAGCAAACAGAATGGGTGCTTGTTTTCTAATGAAGCAAATGGAAGCTTGTTCTCCAGTGAAGTGAGCGGGGACTTGTAAAAAAGAAGCATTCATGTAATACATCTATTAACGAAATATATAAGTAAATAGATGCACCACATTTCTACATCTAGTTATAGTCTCATAATCCTATTGATATATTGCTCCAAAGTTTACATATTCATCGATGTGGGACAATTACAAAAACAAAACTTATTCCACCATCAATCATTCTTCAAACTTTTGAACGTTTCAAAATGGCTTAATGACCACGTCTCCACCCTCACAGCCTCAGTTACACAAATACAAACAAAACTACACTGAGCCCACCAAATCAACTAGAACACATCACACTCACTCTGCACAGTGATCGACGTCACACGTGAACACTACAAAAAAATCAATATTTTGGCATGACATTCTCATGCCAAATTTCCAAAGACTGTCGACCCAAAGAAGAAAAGGCACGAAGTGTCGTGCCTCTTTGGTCGTACCTTTTCTGTTGACCCAAAATATTTTGGCACGACACATACGTTGTTGGTTTGGGACGACTGGTTTGTGGGGCCCAAAAGAAATTCAACAAGAAAAAACGATTTGGCACGACACAGTAAATGCAAAAAGGTACAAAAAAATCGTCCCAAGTTTTTTTTTATTTAACTTTTTTACTCCCTTTAAAAAAAATTGTATTTTTAAACACTTTGGGACGACACGTGCATTTATTTTGGCACGATATAGTCGTCCCAAACTGCAATTTCCACGTAAGCTAATATACAGTTTGGGACGATCCACGTGGCCTTTGTGCAAAATGGGACGACACTTTTTGTTGTATTTTAGGAACGACATTGTCGTCCCTAATAATTCTGGGAGGGCAAAAAAAATGCACCAAAACTGCAGTTTTCCATATTTTTTCCGGAAAAAATCTACCAAAACAAATAAAACCTGTAATCAATCACAATCCACAATACCAATTCGAAAATATGATACAATTCCAAATTACTAAACGGATCGAATAACATTCCACAATTCCACGATACCATTCGACAAATACGATAAAAATTAAACTACTCTTAAACTATACAAGTCGCAAATTTCCTAATTAACATGTCTCAAACTAACAAGTCACAAGCTTATAAAGCTAGCATGTCTTAAAGTTATAAAGTTAACATAAATCCACGATATCATTCGACAAATTCAATACTATTCCATAAAATTAACAAGTCTAAAACATACAAACTAACTTCCCGCCTACTGCTCATAGTACTCCCCGCCCGACTCGTCGGTCGACTCGTTGCCCGCCTCATTATTATCCTTTCTATTATCATTATTATTATCCAAATCATTATTATCAACATGATCAACTTGGTGGAAATGAGGATTATTTTGTGAGTTGTATTGGCTAAGGTCTGGTGACGGCATGGCATAGTTGGAATTAGAACCCGGGCACGTAGTAGAGTTGGGAAAGGTGGGACGATAACAGCCGGCAAAGGTATTATTGGGGTTGAAAATGGGAGGTTGGAAACCATAAGGGCCGGGAATGGGAGGTTGAAACCATAAGGGCCGGGAATGGGAGGTTGGAAGCTAACAGGGCCGGGAATGGGAGGTTCGAAACCAACAGGGCCGGGAGGGGGAAAAGGGCCAGGAAAGGGTGCCCGGGGAAAGGGAACATGAAATGGGTTACCTTGTTGGTTGTAGTGGCTGAAAAACTGCTCAAGGTATGATCCGAATGCCCCAACTATAGAATAAGCCGCAGTAGCCTGTTCCCTAGCCACGCGAGCGTCTTGCAAGGCCATGCGAATCCGTTCTTGCGCCTCCTTAGTTTCCCTCTCCGCTCGGCTCAACACCTCTGTCATATGCTGCCTAGTAATGCAATCTTGAGCAACAGGCCTACGTGTGGATGTGTGAGAGGTTGAGCCACCACCAGGTAACCTACTGCCCCTGCCTGCCATGTTCTGGTGGTTGTCACTTGGAACTATACGATGCAATATTTCTATGCTGCTAATGTACGGGATGACACCGCCTCTGACTTGCTCTTAAAGGACCCTCATCGCATTCTGTGTAATTTCAAAAAAAAAAGTATGTTAAAAACAAGTAAGTTAGGAAAAAACAATAAATGGGAAGTAACTTAATCTATACTACTTATAATAGAGGAATGAATCTCTCCTCATGGTCTTAAAATTAAGACTTACAAAATACAAAGCCTATTGTACAATACATAATACACTATTAATGATCTTTCTCATCAATCTTAATTTTAAGACTTACAAATCTTAAAGCTTAAAGTACAAAATACGAAGCATTATTAATGTGGTCAAGATATTTAACGTAGTCAATTAATTAACAAGTCAATAAATATAATTAATGCAGTTATTAAAACATCCCTTACACAAAAAATACAAATTATCAAGCATATTGTACAACCAACTTATACACAATTCGTGCATTAAATGTCACTAATAAAAATAATAAAGCATATTATACAAATATTCAAGCCCGAATGGGTACAGTCCAAGTGGGGTCCAGCCTGAAAGGGCACGGGCCAAATGGCGTCGAGCTCGAAGGAGAACGGGCCAAACGGGCTTGAGCCTAAACGGGGACGGACTAAACAAAATTCTTGATCCCCGTAAATTTGTTGTGAAAAAACATAATAAACTAAAATACACGATTCACCAAAAAAAATTATTTCAGGGTATCCGCCGCCGCAACGCGCGGGTACCCTGCTAGTATTAATGACTTATGTTAAGAGATAAATTACTTACGTAAGACGTCTCGTTCTCTTTGGTATTAAATGTGCCATCTTTTTTTGAATGGCCTTTCCTCAATGTTTCAATCAGGTCTTCATTTTGATTGTCATGGGTGACCCTCTATACATACAATATAAAATAAATTGATAACGAAGTAAATATAAACAATATAAAAACCTTTAAAAATTACAAAAATTATAACGAATCTTACATAATTGTTTCTTCCTTGAACGAACGACTGTCGACCTTGGTGAGTTAAAATCTTGTTTTTAGATCGATTTTCTGCATTTTTGGCAGATCTTGCCATCCATTTCGGGTCGCACCACCAGTCGACCAACATCTCCCATTGCTTTTGGGTTTTGTTAAGCTGGGCTTTCGGGGGCGTCGGATGTTCCCTTGCCGCCGCGGGCGTCTCGTGGGTATCAAAGTATTTAGACTTGAGCCTGTGTTTATAATTTCGGTATAGCTGACTCATCTATTGGTATAGCCCAAGTCCTACCCTTTCCCCCACCGTATATACATTATTTTCAACTTGGAATCTGTTTTCGTTATTCAACCAAGGCTCGAGGTTGAAATAGGTCTGCAAATAAATATATGCATTTAAACAAACACACACTTTAAATATAACACATATATCTAAATGGTCAATAACAATAAGAATAGAAATAAAATAAACAATAAATTTAACCTGTATTGCCGGCATTATATGCACCTTAAAAAGATAAGGAATTTCTTCCCAATCGCAATCAAGGGGAAGTGGCCTCACTTGTTCCCCAATAAGACTAGCCAACTGTGGTGCATAAGTGCCTATCGGTGAGAAGGTGCATTGATCATTGGAACCAAAGCATATAGGCAAAGGGCCATTATTCTCCTTATAAGCCTTCTTTAAGGTCCGATTTTCCGTCTCACCAATGATCATTGAACCTACAAATATAAGTTATTGAGTTGTGGAAATACATGTAAAAAAATTCAGTTTTATCAATAAAAATTATATAAAATAAGAAATAAAATAAAAAAAATAAAAAATCACAATTTGTTACCTGCGCAATAGCCCGGCATAGTAAATGAGGGCGGTCTGGGTGGATCACCGCCAGCATCCCCGCCATGTGATTTAGGCTGTACACACGCCATCTGTAAAAGTACAAGTACAAGAACACATAATTTCGTGGACCAATTAATACCAATAGACACATTCATATAAACATATAGTAATAATTTCATTTGAATTACAATTTCAAAACAATTGTCATAATCAAATTACAATTCAAGAAAAATTTTCATTATCAGAATCATCACTAGATAAAACTTCTTCAACAACAATAGTGGGGTTCACTTCATCATCATCAGACACGTCAACATCATCATCATCAAGGACATGAGCAACGACATTATCTTCATTAGTAATAAAATCAACATCTTCTTCAGCACCATCCGGTGGGGCGTCCACTTCTGCTGATTCATCATTTACACTCAAATTCGTATACTCAAAATCAGTCAAAGCAACATCAGATGAACTGCTTCCATGTATAACATCCTAATCACATTCTACCACAACCAGATGCTAGATCTTCCGATGATGAACATCTTCGACTACCTTCCAATGAGGTGGTCTTCTAGCAGGGTCTTCAAGTTAGAAGACTTGTGTTGCTTGTGTCGCAAGAATGTATTGTTGATTTCTAAAAGCATCCCGTTCAGCCAAAGTATGATGTATGCCATGTTCAATGTAAGAACGTCTGGAGCGTGGTGTAGGGTTAGTAGGGTTACGGATGTCGAACCATATACATCGGAACAACACAACATTATGGTTGCCCATATAAGTGAGCACTACAATTTCTTCCAGTTCACCATAATACATAGCTCCATCAGGCCCGGGTGTTGAAACTCCATTGCTTTGAGTGATATGAAGTTTATCGCGCTCATGCATCAAGAACTTCACACCGTTCACTATGCAAGCGGGGTAGGTACTTGCACTAGATGAAGGTCCACATGCCAAAGAGAGTAACTCGGGACTACAACTTGGGTCTTTTGCCACGCTTTTTTCACGAATCCATGAAAGAGATACAAACAGATTTAGATGAGCATTAACTTTGGACTACAAGGTAATATATCTAATGCGTTTACCTTGTAATTGAACTCGGTTGACCCGGCTGTACCGGTTGACCCCGACTGTCCCGGCTGTCCCAAACACTACACATAAAAAAAAACAACCTAAATTAAATAACCAAACTTACATTAACCAAATTAATTAATAAAAACTTTATACGACGACATTGTCGTCCCAAAACACATTAACAAAATTAAAAAATAAATAAAAAATAAATAAAATAAAGTCCCTAACCTACACGGTGGTGGGCTGTTGCTGTGGCAGTGGTTTGTGGTGGTAGAGCTGCTGTGGTGGTGGTTTCATGGTGGTGAGTTGCTACTGCGGTGGACCATCTAACCAACACAAACACAACATAAAACCATAGTTAAACAAACCATAATTAAAGAAAATAAATTAACAAACAAAATAAAAAAAATACCTTCAAAGAAAATAAAATAACAAAAATTATAAACATTGTGCACAGTGGTGCGTGTGTAATTGATGGTTTCGAGTGATAGTAGTGTTGTGGTGGTGTCGAATTGAAGAAAATAGCGATTTTTTTAGGTTTCGAGTGGTTTTTTAAGATGGTTTCGAGTGTTTTTTTGTTGGTTAAGTGTGAAGATGAAAAAAAAGAAGAACATAGATCTGCTGGTATTACATCAATTATTGATATCGTCTTGGGACGACCAAAAAGGGATGAAATTGTGGTACCTTTTTGTTTTTTTTGCAAAAAATTTGGCAGGTGGTTTCAATTTTCGTGAAAATGTTTGGTGAAAAAAAAGGGACGACAAATGTAGTGCCTTTTTGTTTTTTTTCCCTTTATCATATGTATATTAAAATGCGTTTAAATTATTTGATTAATATTAAATAAATTAAATTTGTTATAAAAAATTTAAATAATTTAAAAATAAATTAAATTAGTTATAAAAAATTTAAATAATTTAAATTAGTTATAAAATATTTAAATAGATTAAAAATGATTTAAAATTAATTATAAATTGTTTATATAAATTAAAAACGATGTTAAACGAATGAGTCTAGGTGATATTGTTATACATGATCTTAAACGAACGAGTCTAGGTGATATCGTTATACATGACATGTAAAAACGGATGAATCGAGATAGTATCGTGATACATGAAATGTTAAAGAAACGAGTCAAGATCTTCCCTTTATACATAATATGTTAAACGAACGAGTCAAGATGATATCGTTATATATGAGATGTTAGACGAATGATTCTAAATGACATCGTTATATATGATATGTTAAACTAACGAGTCGAGGTGATATTGTTATACATGATGTTAAACGAACGAGTCTAAGTGATATCGTTATACATGATATGTTAAACGAACGAGTCGAGATGATATCGTTATACATGATGTTAAACGAACGAGTCGAGGTGATATCGTTATACATGACATGTTAAAACGGATGAATCGAGATAGTATCGTGATACATGAAATGTTAAACGAACGAGTCGAGATCTTCCCGTTATACATGATATGTTAAACGAACGAGTCAAGATGATATCGTTATACATGAGATGTTAGACGAATGATTCTAAATGACATCGTTATATATGATTTGTTAAACTAACGAGTCGAGGTGATATTGTTATACATGAAATGTTAAACTAACAAGTCGAGGTGATATCATCAAAACTGGTCTCAACTCCCAACTGGTTAGTTTATAACTCTTTATCTCATCAAAACATCCAACCAAAATAATGGCGCCAAAACTTCCCTATAATGGCGCCAAAACTTCCCACCCAAAATACTGGCGCCAAAACTACCAACCAAAAGCTACCAAATCTGCTCTATATATCACATAAAGAAAACTTGAGATCTTATCCCACCAAAAGCTACCAGATCTTATCCTCAAAACCACTCAACCTCACAACCTCTTATCTTCACACAAATTTCAAAACCTAAGATGGAGCCATTTAATCCTTTTATGTATTCTTGTGGAGCAGGAAACATAAGATTAAGAACTTCACATAGAGAAAATTCGCCTGGACGGCAATATTATGCATGTCCTCTGTCGAAGGTGAACAATCATACATTTCTTATTTATGTAAATATGCAAATAATTGGGTGGTAATCTCTTATAATTTTTTTATTATGTAACAGCCCAGAAAAGAAGATAATGGGTGCGGATAATTTATGTGGAAGAGTGAATTTGACGAGTACTTAAGAATAATCTGTTCTGGTTCAACATCTCAAGCTTCTGGATCTGCACCAACAGAGTGCTCAAGCTGTAATGCCAAAGATCTTAGGATAAACATGCTGGAATCACAAAAACAGGTGCTAGAGACAAAGAGTAAGGATGCTGGAGGCAAGACTTGAAATGGCAAGGATTCCTGACGACCACGACCACGCATGTCAGTCGGATGCAATACTCCGTGAGCTGTTAGGTGACATGGAAAATCTTCGTATGTAGTAGTAGTGTTGCTGTTGTTGTTGATGATGATGATGAATATGGTTCTTATAAGAACTCTTCTTTAATGAAGTTCTTAATGAATATGGCAAAGAAATTTATGATACATATGGTTCTTATAAATGGGCAATGTTTGTTATGGTCTATGTTGTGTGTTTTGTTTGCTTGTCGAGTTGTTTCGTTTTCTTGTCGAGTTGTTTCATTTGCTTGTCCGCGAGTTATTTCGTTTGATTTGTTTAAGCAGAAGAGATTACTCATAAACGGTCATCAAATTCACTATTTCACATAAAATATCCACATCCATGATCTTTTACCCTTCCACATTAAATATTTTTTTTTTAATTTTATAAATGTATTTAATTTTAAATTACAGTATTTAATTATAAATATAAACTATTTAATTTTAATTCTATATTAAATAAAATTATTTAAATTAAATACTTTTTTTAAAATTAATTTATATATAAGTGTTTTTAGATAGATTGTTGGATTATAAATGTTATTTTAAATATTGTAAAATAAAAACTGGTTTATAAAGTTTTTAAAAAATATATATATATATATATATATATGTGTGTGTGTGTGTGTGTGTGTGTGTGTGTTTACAGTTTGGGACGACAATGTCGTCCCAAAGTGTTTGGCGGGTTCCAAAATAATGGCGGGATGTATTTATTTTCGTGAATAGTTATTTAAAAAGGTTTTAAATACTAAAAAAATCAAATAATTACAAAATGGGACGGCATTGTCGTGCCATTTTGTGTCGTGCCAAAATTTTTCTGTTGACTACTCTTTTTGTTGAAAACGTGTGGGACCTATCTTCATTTTGGGACTACAATGTCGACCCAAAGTTTTTGGGTGTCCCAAATTTTACATATTGATGTAGTGGAAGTCACCAATACTGCCGCTCTCTTCGATACCATCCCGCCAAACACCATCAAGCTCAACAGTTACATTTGTTAGGAATTAGAAATTCCAAGTATTAAAGAGTCGGTCACCTCAAGTATATGTAATCGTTAGAAAGCTCGTAGTCGTAGTTCTTTTAAGCTAAGTAATATTTAGTTTAAGTAAAACCGTGGAGGACGGACGGGTCTTTACCCACTGTATGCCTGATCCACAGCCCGTTGTGTGGCGTTTTATTGTAAGACTATAAATACTCTCTACCTTCCAAGGTAGAGAGTTGGAGCTCATAATAAGATTTTTCTCTCTCACTAAAGTTCCCAAACCTCTAACTTTCTCTCTCAAAACTCTTGTATACGCCTACTAGTGCTTATGGTTTGATGTGTATGTGAAATCCAATATCTTACAATTGGTATCAAGAGCCATGGTTAGATCATCTCTTACATATCTTTGGATTTCTAGTGGTTTTTAGGTGGTTTTTGAGTTTGAAAAAGTTTAGTGGTTTTTGCATCATTTGGGTGATTTCTAGTGTTAAAGTTTGGATTTTGATAGTACTTTTGTGTTTAGAATCATCACAAGTGTTTAGGTTTTGATTTTGAAGGCTTGAATCATCGTGGTTGGGTTGTTTTTGGATTGAAAAGTGGTGTTTTTGTGATTTTCTAGCTAGCGACTTGAGCCTCGGAGAGTTTATCTTGGTAGCGATTTGCTTTGTTATTTGGTAGCGAGTTGTTGTTGAAAGTCTTAGCGAGTTGAGCTAGCGACTTGTCTACTGAGACAAGCCGAAAAAAAGTACACTTAGTGGATCCTCCACTACGGGTAGCGACTTGGTGTAAGTTAGCGACTTGTACTTTATATTGTTAGCGACTTGGTGTTAGCAAGTTGGTACCTAGCGAGTTGCTATTTAGCGACTTGACAAATTAGCGACTTGGTTCTTAGCGACTTGCTGTCAAAATTTTGCTAGCGACTTGGATTGTAGCGAGTTGTTATATAGCGACTTGGGACTATAGCGACTTGGCACTTAGCGACTTGGTTCAAAGTTTACTAGCGACTTGGGTTATATCCTTTGAATACTGTTTTCTCTTGATTTAGTAAAATCCCGTGAAAGAATCTATTTCCCGGTTTAATCATAGAGTTATAAAATCCCGTGTAATTCTTAAAACATGTCTGCCACCGTACCTACAATCATCTCCACTATTGCCGAGGATGTTCAAGTAGCTAGTTCAGATACTCGTCCACCCATGCTTGACAGAACTGACTACGACGCTTGGGCTCAACGAATCAGATTGTATTGTCTTGGAAAGGAAAATGGGGTCAACATACTCAAATCCATTGATGAAGGACCTTATCGAGTTGAGACTACTAGAGACATAATTGATACATCTGAAGATGGAACAATGATCTATGGAATAGACAGACCAAAGACGTATGATGAGCTCAATGATAAGGAGAAGAAGAGATTCGATGCGGATATCAGAGCTTCTAACATCATATTGCAAGGTCTTCCAAAAGACATCTATAAGCTTATCAATCACAACACTAAAGCAAAGGCTGTATGGGATAATGTCAAGATGCTTCTCTCAGGCTCTGAATTGACTGTTGAAGATAGAGAATCACAACTATATGATGAATTTGAGCATTTCAAGATGAAACCTGATGAGAGTGTCTATGAGTACTATGTGAGATTCCATAAGCTTGTGAATGACATGAGGAACATCAGAATGACCATGCCTAACATTCAGCTGAACTCAAAGTTTGTTAACAACATGAATCCAGAATGGCACAAGTTCGTCACTTCCGTGAAGCTTACCAAAGGTTTGAAGAATACAAACTATGAGCAACTCTATGCCTTCCTTCTTCAAAATGAGAGACATGCCATGTTTGAAAAAAGGATTCTTGATCAGTTCAAAGCTCAGGGAGAAACAAGCTCAACAAATGATTCAACTGCCTTTTACACAAACGTTGGGATTACCACCAAAGCTTCTCAAGTTGTACCTATGGGTAATGGTAATCACAAACTCATTCCCAATCCTATGTTCAAACAAGTTGATGCTGATGCATCCGTAGGAAACTTCATTAGTCAACTTGCTCTCATGATCAGTCAAAACATGAACACTCTCCCACATACCAACAAAAACCTCAGAACAGCATCCAATCCCCACAATCAAGCCACTGTCAGAGACGGGAAGGTTATGGTGCAGCCAGTTCTAGAAAGGCAGTACGATCAGAGAAGGGGTGGAGCAGGTGAAGGCTATGGTGGAAATCAGAATCGAGGAAGGATTGGAAATCAAGGACAAACAAAGCCTATCAAATGCTACAACTGTGGTGGTGAGGGACACATTGCTAGGAACTGTATATCTCCAAAACGTCCACAGAATGCAGAGTACTTCAGGGATAAGATGCTGCTAGTGCAAGCTCAGGACAATGGTGCTGCTTTGGATGAAGAGGAGTTATTGTTTCTTGCTGAAGGGAATGCCAAGACTTATGATGCTGACGTTGATGAACAGCCAACTCAGGAGATAGGTCATAATCATCAGAATGCCTTTCAAGTAGCTGATTGTGATGCATACGACTCTGATGTTGATGATGGACCTTCTGCACAAACAATTTTCATGGCTAGCATTTCTCCAATGGTCTCTCCTAAGGTCTCTTCTTCACCACAATCTGGACCATCCAAAGACAAAATCATCTCAGAGGTATTAAAACTATATGATGATATTGATGAGCGAAAGATGCATAATGAAGTACAATCTCTTGAGACTTATGCAGTCAATGATGACTATGTCTTTGATGAATTCACTGCATGTACCCCTGATGATTCTATTGTCTCTGAACTGAATGCCTATAAAGAACGTGTTGCCATTTCTGAACAACGTGCTAAATTTGAGTTGACCACCCGTGAGTAGGAAATGGATGACCATGTGCGTACAATCATTAGAAAAACTAATTTTAGAGAAGAAGTATTAAAACAAGAGTTAAATTCCTTGCAAGAAAAGCTTTCTAAAACTGCTAAGCAAAAACAAGAACTTCAAGAAAATGTGAAAATGCTTAAGCAAGAATTTAATGCTAAGGAATCAAAACTCTTGAAAGATTTTTCTAATCTGAAAACTTTGAAAAACAAACTTGAAAACAAGTTGTACATACAAGGGAACACCATTCAGACTGCTCACATGATCACTAAGCATAGAGTTTTAAGCGATAAGCATAGCATTACCCTTGTTGAGGAACCTAATCCTGAGGTCATTAAAAAGGCTAGAAATGCTCATAAGGTAATTTATGATGGTAATGAAATCCTTAAGCCTAGACAGAAACCTAGTTGCGTTGAGTGCACAGAGGAAGATAAGAAATCAGATGAAGTCACTAGGGAGAAGATGAACAAGAAACTAGATGACCCAAAATGTAAAGAGAAGAAAATAATTATCACACCCCATGATTACAAAAAGGAGAATTGGATTGCCTTAAACAAGTTTAAGCCTCAGACATTGTTAACGCCCGAACAAGTGTTCTGGAAAATGGACTTAGATAAGCAGAAAGCGGAAAATATTGTTGAAACAAACCCTCCCCTTAGGAAAATGCCTAGAGCGACTGTGTATCCTCCCAATACACCAATGCATCTAGTCCCTAGAACTATTGCCACTAAAAGCAAGACCTTAATCAGTCAATATGTTATCTTTCAACTATTTGTTGATTTTGAGAAAACTTGCAAGAAAAGGATCACACCCACTGGTATAACTGAAGGAGAAAGGGGTTTTGAGCAAACTAAAGAATGTTATCTAACTGAAGTCATGCCTTTCTTTAAACAACTAAAAGATCATTTTGAGAGTCTTAAAAAAGGAATGAATTCAGACATTAATGAAATGGAAAAGGAATTTGATGCAATGATAGTTGAGGTTAGTGATTATGAGCGAGCATTAAAATATAATGAGATTGAGAGGAAGAACTTGCATACACTGAATGAGAATATGATTTCTGAATGTATTGCTCAAGATGTGTTTTTCACTGCTACAAATTGTTCCATTAATGCTTCTCAATTTCATGAATTATCTGTTGCTCTGAAAGTCTCCCATGATCGTGTCATTGAGCTTGAAAAGACTAATTCTAAACTAATTGAGAAAATTGAACTGGATGATCACGACAATTTGGTTAAACATTTTTCTAAACTAGAGGTTGAGCATTTTAATTTACAACTAAAATATCAACATCTTAAAGAAAATGTAAAAACTTCAAATATCAAGACATCCTCAGATACTCCAGAGTTTGATGCAGTTTTTCAAATAAACAAACGTGATGAACAGATTCAGGCTCATTGTAACACGATCAGAAAGTTGAAAGCCCAAATCTCTCAATTAAAGGGTGAAAAGAACAATGTGACTGGCTCCCAAATGCCTCCTCCTTTAGATTCTCAGAATTCTCAAACGTTTCATCTTCAAAACTTAGTAAATACATTACAAAAGGAAAACGAAAGTTTTCTAGAAGAAAATGAAAAGGTTAAAAGTCATTTCAATGAGTTATTTGAATCAATAAAGGTCACTCGTAATAAAAACAACGAACAAATAGCTTCATTGCAAAAGGAAATTGAGAATCTGAAGAGCCAGGTAAAAGGGAAAATGCCAATGACTAATGGGGAGAATGGTGTATCAAAGGTTCACTATAGTAATAAATATGCTTTGTCTGTGAAATATGTTCCCCCTCATCTCAGGAATAACAAACTTGCTATTCAAACATATTTCTCATCCCTTAAGGATTGTCTAGAATATCTACGTAAGATTGTTGAAGAGGATAAGTTAGAGAAACCACTTGACAATGCAATTGGGCATGCATGCTTATATGCCAAACGATCTCAAGAAATTCTAGAATGCTTAATCACAATATGCCCAAAGTCCTTAGGTGAGAGAGTTAACCCCTTGATTCCATGTTCTATGCCTAGTGCCAAGTATGATATTCATTCGATGCCCGATGTTTTGAATGTGAACCTTAGTGTGTCTTCAAGTAGTTCAGATTCCAGATCTGTTAATGCTAAGAAAGCGAACTCTAGTGTGCCTTCTAGAAGTACAAATCCCAGCACTTCTAGTGTTAAGAAAGTGAACCTTAGTGTGCCTGCATGTAGTTCAGATCCCAGCACATCTAAACAGGAGAAGCAAAAAGTAGCAAAACCAACTAATGTTCCCATTCCCTCTACAGGAGTAATCAGTGACATTAAAGCGAGCAGGTCAAAGTCTCAAGACAATACAAGGAATGACAGGACCTCGCAAGCTAAGAATGTGCATTGGAAGAGAGTAGAAGACCTACCTAGGAACTTTAAGTTTGAGCCGAATAAAACGAATCGTGTTGATTCTAGTATTAGCGATAGGCGTACTGTAATTAATTCAAATTCTGATACTATTTGCAAACCTTGTAATGATGTCTGCTTGAATTCTGTTTCTAATCATGAATGTGGTGTGAATGTTTTGTCTAATGCTGTCAAATCCCCAGTTAACACTGTTAATGCAAAATATCATGCTAAGAAGGCAAAAAGGCAAAGGCGAAAGAGAGTTAGAAAACAGTGGAAACCCACAGGAAGAACATTTAGTAAGATAGGTTATCAATGGATACCTTTTGGTTATAAGGTTAATGAGTCAATGCCCACTAGAAAATGGATGCCTACTGGTAGAACTATTCCCTTAAGAAGTGAACATACTTTGAATAGGGCAAATACGGACACTAGTACTACATCTATTCATAATGATTCCATTGCCTCAATGTCTGATATGAATGTTTCTATTTTTGATGTGGGTGCTCCAATCATTGTTTCTAACCAAATGGAACCCATTATTGCATGGGGATCCCAATTATCCAGTTATCCATTCTTGTCTGTGTTCAACTGCAGATCGTTCAAATCGTTATGTGGTACCTTGACTCAGGCTGTTTCAAGCATATGACTGGCGACCGGTCGCGGCTCATGAACTTCGTGAGCAAATTCATCGGGACTGTTAGATTCGGGAATGATCATTTCGGTGCAATTATGGGTTATGGAGATTATGTTGTTGGTAAAAGTGTTATCTCCAGGGTATATTATGTAGAAGGTCTTGGTCATAACATGTTCTCTGTTGGTCAATTCTGCGATTCTGATCTAGAAGTAGCCTTCAGAAAACATACTTGTTTCGTTAGAGAATTTGATGGTAAGGAACTTTTAAGAGGTTCACGTGGTTCAAATCTATACACCATCTCTATCGAAGATATGATGAAGTCTTCTCCAATTTGCTTGTTGTCAAAGGCTTCTAAAACAAAGTCATGGTTATGGCATCGTCGTCTCAATCACTTGAACTTCGGCACCATTAATGATCTCTCCAGAAAGGACTTAGTTGTAGGTTTACCTAGACTTAAGTATGAAAAGGATCATCTTTGTTTAGCATGCCAATTGGGAAAAAGCAAGAAGTATGCCCATAAACCCAAACCTACTAACTCTGTCACAGAAGTTCTTCATACAATTCACATGGACTTATGTGGACCCATGAGAGTGCAGAATATCTTTGGGAAGAAATATGTGTTAGTTGTGGTTGATGATTTCTCTAGATTCACCTGGGTAAAGTTCTTAAAAACAAAGGATGAAACTCCGGATATCATCATCAAACTCATCAAACAGCTGCAGGTTCGTCTTAACAAAACGGTCAGAATCATTCGAACAGACAATGGAACTGAGTTTGTTAACAAACAACTTAGTGAGTTTTATGAAAGTATTGGAATCAGTCATCAAAGAAGTGTTCCTCGAACTCCTCAACAGAACGGTGTAGTTGAAAGACGAAATCGAACTCTTGTGGAAGCCGCAAGGACAATGCTGATTTACTCAAAAGTTCCAATGTTTCTCTGGGGTGAAGCCATCGCCACTGCATGCTACACCCAAAATCGATCTCTGATTCACACTGCTCATGGAAAAACTCCATATGAACTTGTCCACTACAGAAAACCTAATATTTCATTCCTTCGTATGTTCGGTGCATTGTGTTATCCAACTAATGAGGGCCAAGATTTAGGCAAACTTAAAGCTAAAGCAGACATTGGAGTATTTGTAGGTTATGCACCAAACAGAAAAGGATACCGAATCTACAACAAGAGAACCCGAAATATCATGGAAACAATTCACGTCACGTTTGATGAGCTGACCGGTCAAATGGCTCCTGGACAATCCAGTTCAGGACCCGCACTTCAAAATAGTCCCATTGGTTCATCCCTTGTACCAAACTCTTCTCAAGCAACTCCATATGTACCTCCATCTGAAGATGATTTAAAGAAATTGTTTGATCCTATGTTTGATGAGCATTATGAGCCAAGTGCTAATGAACTGTCGATTCCTACATCAGAGGCTGCTCATATCCCTGTGAATGAAGTCAATCCTTCAGTCTCAATATCATTAAGTCAAGAAGCGCCTGCTGCTGATCACTCAGTCTCATCAACAAATCATCAATCTTCGATTGTACATCATGGAACTGTGTCTGGCATCAATGATGAAGTTAATCCCTTTGCTACTCCTGAAGATGCTCCATTTGAAAACATATTTGCTCCTGAATCTTCATCAAAACCATCTTCTTCAGGAGACATCGACTCTGCTACTTCAGTCCCGCAACAACTACCACATGAACACCTCAGAAAATGGACTCACGATCATCCATTAGACAACATCATTGGAAATCACTCTCGTCCAGTATCCACACGGAAACAACTTGCAACAGATGCCTTATGGTGCTTCTTCAACTCCGTACTATCTAAGATCGAACCAAAAGATGTTAAAACCGCCATGGATGAAGACAGCTGGTTCAATGCCATGCAAGAAGAAATTCATGAGTTTGATCGACTTGATGTATGGGAATTAGTACCTGCTCCAGATTGTGCTATGATCATTGCTCTAAATTGGATCTTCAAAGTGAAACTTGATGAGCATGGTGATGTGTTAAAGAACAAGGCTCGATTGGTTGCTAAAGGATACCGTCAAGAGGAGGGTATTGAATTTGAAGAATCGTTTGCTCCTGTTGCTCGTATCGAGGCAATCAGAATCTTCTTGGCTAATGCTACTAGTAAGAACATGGTAGTCTATCAGATGGACGTAAAGACGGCATTTCTGAACGGAGATCTTAAAGAAGTCGTCTATGTCAGCCAACCTGAAGGATTTGTGAATCCAGAGCACCCTACTCACGTTTATCGTTTGAAGAAGGCTCTTTACGGTTTAAAACAAGCTCCAAGGGCATGGTATGATACGTTATCAAAGTTTCTTCTATCTACCGGATTCAGCAAAGGAGCAGTTGATCCAACATTGTTCACCAGGAAGTCAGGCAAACATTTAATTCACGTTTAAATTTATGTTGTTGATATCATATTTGCCTCGACTGACCCCAATGAGTGTGACCGTTTTTCAAATGAAATGGGCTCTAAATTTTAAATGTCAATGATGGGACAAATGTCATTTTTCTTAGGACTACAAATTTCACAAAGTCCCGGAGGCATTTTCATAAATCAATCTAAATATGCAAATGAGATTTTAAAGAAATTTGGATTTGATTGATTGGATCCCTGATGTAGCTCACAGCTAGTAGACCAGACATCTTGTTCGCTGTTTGCATGTGTGTTAGATACCAGGCTAAGCCTACCAAAAAGCACCTTGAAGCGGTTAAACGGGTCTTTCGGTACCTCCAAGGAACCATCAACATGGGACTTTGGTACCCGAAAGACACCAGTATGTCACTAACAACATATGCAGATGCAGATCATGCAGGGTGTCAAGATACTCGTCGAAGTACGTCTGGAGGTGCTCAGTTTTCGGGTGAAAAGCTTGTGAGTTGGTCTTCAAAGAAGCAAATGAGTACTTCTATTTCCTCTACAGAGGCGGAATACATAGCCATGTCATCTTTTTGTGCTCAAATCCTTTGGATGAGATCTCAATTAACTGACTATGGCTTTGTATTCAACAAAATCCCTTTGTATTGTGATAATAAAAGTGCTATTGCTCTTTCATGCAATAACGTTCAACACTCAAGAGCTAAGCATATCGACATTCGACATCATTTCATCAGGGAACAAGTGGAAAAAGGTGTGGTGGAACTCTATTTTGTAAGGACTGAATACCAGTTAGCAGACATCTTCACCAAAGCTCTTCCAAGAGAACGTTTTGAGTTTATTCTTCCACGACTAGGCTTGAAAAGCCTTCAACCAGAAACACTCAAACGTCTTCAAGAGGAAGACGAGGAGTAAAGGTCTATCTTCATCTATCTCTTGTATATATCTATTCGAAAAACAAAATACAAAATTATAAAACCCAAAAAAAATCAAATAGAAAAATATAAAACTTTCAAAATCCATAAAAATCTGAAAAATTCGAAAAATCTTTAAAAAAATATTGTCAATTTGTCATGTTTTTCTCGGTTCGACAATATCTACGGTCTTTGTGCTGTTATTCAAAGAATGACACAGGACTTTAGATATTGGTCGAATTTTTTTTATTCAAAAAAAATAATAATAAAAAAAAAAATTGAGAAAAAGAGAAACAATGGTTTATTGTCATTTCAGGCAGTAACCCGCTTTTCAAAAAAGAACAGAGCCATGCTTTTTCCTGGTTTTCAAATCTCATGCTCTGATTCTTTAAACAAATCCTTACTATCTAATGAAAACTAGTTGTTTTGAAAAATAACTCGGACTTTATTTTTGATAATCATCTGAACTTAAAAGTTTGTCAAAATATCTATCTCTCAATCAACAACTTATGTCATTGATTGAGGGGGAGAATGATTTCAATTAAATTAAAAGGTTATTTGTCATTCAATTGTTTTCAAAAGATACTCATGCATGGTTAATCAATGGAGTTTAAAGTCTTAAAATCCGATCCTTATCAGTTAAAACGCTTTCATAATTAAGTCACAATTCTCCTTAAAATCTTTCAAAATCAATTTAAATCTACAAGAGATCACAAATCTCAAATGATTTGATAATTGTGATCGGGGGAGAATTTGTGATTTAAATTGGATTTAAACTGATAATTCGGTAAATGGTTTTATAAGGATGTACAAGTTCTTCTTCCCACATGTGCCAAACGATTTCAAATTATCCATGCACATGTTGAGGGGGAGCATCTATCTTAAACCACAATGATTTGAAACGTGATCATTTATCTCAATGTGCAGGTTCCCTCTAGTATGTGCAAAACTCTTTTCAACCTCGAGGCACATATTGAGGGGGAGCAAAATCATGAAAACCTCATCCTTCCCCAAAATGCTTTATCTACTTGATTTGATTAGGGAAGTGATGTTGATATCTTTTGGAAAATGGTAATTAAAGAAGTTAATTCTTTCTCTTGCCTCCGTGTGCAAAAACGATTTCAAATACTTGATGCACATGTTGAGGGGGAGTTCTTGTTCTAAAAAAAATATCAAAAATAATTCAGGTACAAAATGCTTTGATAATATATCATAAGTATCTGGATTGATTTTCAAATGGTTTTCAATTGGTTCCAATGGCAGATGAACAATACCATATAGACCGACAACTTTACTTTATGTACGGTGATATAAGGATGATAAGGTTAGGTATTTGTTTCCACGATCCGCCATAACCGGAGGGATCTACCCAGGGACAATCCACTAGATAGTGTAGAGTCCTTAGGTATATTGAAAAAAAAAGGGAAAAAAATGAGATATGGGAAGAGTGCGGACTGAGACTGAGCTAGTACTGGAATAAACCCAACAAGGTTCTAGTTATGAAGTCTCGGTAAGCACTGAAGGGGTTGAAGAATGAAAAAGAATTGAATGAGAAAAGGGTGAAAACAAATAGCCCTCCAATTATTCAACCTTAGGGCAGACACCGGGTTCAATTCATATGCTACTGGTGGTTACCAAGGTAACTTCGGTATTGATGACAAGACGTCATGGACCCAGTGACGCACTGCACTTCAACTTTCCAAACCACTCAAGTTCCTCTTAAAAGGACTTGTTTCATTCTCACGGGGAACCGACATTATCTATCGACTTTCTCTTAGAGATTGTTGATATTGAAGAAGGAGACCCTCTCCTTAGTCTCTGATATAGGATCTAAATATGCACAAATTGAGTCTAGAGCCACGAGATCTTCAATAAATCTCATTAGGACACTTTCAACTGAAGACTCTCTGTTTCACACAATGTAAAAAGAGAGATTATATCTTGAGTCCTACACATTATCCTTGTGGTATTGCCAGAACATCTGAGTGATATGCAAACATATTCACAATGAAGATGGAAAGCCTTCTGGAGCCAACATCAAACAAGCTCCTGGTAGGTGGCATGTGAGATCTATTCATTAGATCAACCATGTGACAACTGAACAGAAAAAATGGGGCGATTCAATATTTTGAATCAAACCTGGTTCAGGTTATGGATTGACGGATACCTTTGAAAAACCGGTCAGTGTGCTTAAAAACTCTTTTCTTTAGCACATCGACCGTGTACAAATATTTCAAATCAAAAGGTGTTTATGATTGATAATTGATTTTCATTAAAATCGTCGTTGTATTGCAAAAACAATTTCTATTGAGCAATACACGATTGTTTTTTCAAATCTCTTTCTATCAATCAGTGAATCTCAATTCGCTGGTTCACTCACTCCGTGTTGTCTTCTTTAAGACGTTCCGGTTTGAGAACAGCTAGAGCAGCTGCGAAACCCTGTCAAGGAAATTCTTCAGAATTATACCTGATCACAGGCAGTACTTGTACTGATCAACGGGGAACCGTGGGCCGTGTACCTCAATTCAACGAAAGTGATCAAAGACACTTTCGTGCGCTTTATTGCTAAATGTTTTATGCCGGTACGCCCTACGTTTGCAGCTGATCAGAATGAAGCGGTCAATCCATAGCCGCATGCTCACTCAACACATTCATCTCGAAAGAAATCATGATTAGTGCATCAATGACTCTGATATTATCTCTCCATGCTTCTGTTACGCTGCTGCCAATGTCATGAATCAACGAAAGCTTCCGCTACTCTGATGTGAAGATATCATGATCCAGAATGTGAGCATGTCGGTCCGAAAGTCACAACATCACATAATACCAACACTACAATGGATGTCTCAGAGATTATTGTTAGCTCATGATCTCAAAAGCTGGCTCAAAATTATTATCACGTGGATCAGTAAAAGACCTCCACTTGGATTATCCAAACATGCAATGAGAAGAATCAATGACTACGAGCTTCGGAGCAAAGTACTACATCAAGAATGCAAGAACAATTTTTTTAATGTAATATCTGTTTGTATTCAATGTAATTTTAGTATAGGTTTGAGGTGACCTCCCTTAGGGGGAGATTGTTAGGAATTAGAAATTCCAAGTATTAAAGAGTCGGTCACCTCAAGTATATGTAATCGTTAGAAAGCTCGTAATCGTAGTTCTTTTAAGCTAAGTAGTATTTAGTTTAAGTAACACCGTGGAGGACGGACGAGTCTTTACCCACTGTATGTCTGATCCACAGCCCGTTGTGTGGCGTTTTATTGTAAGACTATAAATACTCTCTACCTTCCAAGGTAGAGAGTTGGAGCTCATAATAAGATTTTTCTTTCTCTCACTAAAGTTCTCAAACCTCTAACTTTCTCTCTCTAAACTCTTGTATACGCCTACTAGTGCTTATGGTTTGATGTGTATGTGAAATCCAATATCTTACAACATTCCTCTTATTATATTAAGAAAAGCATCCATGAATCGTGATGTATGCACCTGGTCATATGAAGAACAAGCCAAATATTCAAATAAGGCGATCGTCATGAAAACAAATATATAAAATGATTAGTGGTACTTCCCTTGCAATATGTCGAGTCGACCATGTATTTCAAAAGGCAAAACACACATTTACCAAATATGCAAGTGAGTTTAAAGATAGGCACTGCCACCACATTTTTTAACATGAATAATTTCATTCAAGGCAAATAGAAACACTAATGACCAGTTGTATATTGATTTACGTATATGAATTTTATCAATGTCCAATTCTGTTTTGAACTTATGATTCAGGTTCTTAGTATATTTACATTAAATCGCAGCATATTTCTTCTTTTAAGGTGATCGCGACTTCACGAAATTGAAACGGGCAAAGGTGCACGATACATATTCATGCACAACAATAAAGTATATTGGTTTTTTACGGTTATTTATCTTTATATGTAAATCAATAGATAATCCTCTCAAGTAAAAATCAGCCATATATTATACCCCTTTAATTGCTACAATAATAAAGTTTCTTGCCAACGCATTTATACAAGGTTACCTAAACATAATAAAAACTGATTAAAAACGAGTATCCGTGTTAAAGCTTATTTGTGATGATAAAAAAGTTTATTTTTATTTGTCTATTTAGAAGTTTAAAAATGTTATGCCTAAATTTCTCCAAATACTAGTTACATTTACAATTTGATAATTTACATTCATCACTCATTTACAACTTTATTCAACATAGTTAGATAGAGATTAAATATTACTCAATTGAATAGAAGCTCCGAGTCTGTTCATTAAATAAATTAGATCAGAATAACAATAAAAGAAAAAAACAGTAAAATAACTCAAAAGAAAATGGTATTTAAGCCTTTAGTATCATCCTACAAGGTCGAAAAATATAAAAACAAATAGAAAGGCGGATACCGAAAGTAAATTACAATTACAACTATTCTGTTGCGCCTTTTCTATTTGTATAAGTTACATTAAAATTTCAAGTTATATACTACCTTAGTGTTTGTTCATCCGTCTATGTGGGACAAAATACAATCGTGAAAGGCCATACTTTGAATTTAGGCTTAACCACCACATCTCTAACTCTCATGGCCTCAGCCACGATTTCAATATTCCACGTCACCTTCCTCGTAAGTCATAAGTCAAAGCCGAGCCAACTTTTACCCAAACATCCACTCCACACATTCATATCCACCCCTCCCTCACTGTCCACACATCAATTAGAACACCTCACTCTGAATGTGCACGTTGCTAGTGACGTCACCAGCGGACTATAGCGACTTGGCACTTAGCGACTTGGTTCAAAGTTTACTAGCGACTTGGGTTATATCCTTTGAATACTGTTTTCTCTTGATTTAGTAAAATCCCTTGAAAGAATCTATTTCCCGGTTTAATCATAGAGTTATAAAATCCCGTGTAATTCTTAAAACATGTCTGCCACCGTACCTACAATCATCTCCACTATTGCCGAGGATGTTCAAGTAGCTAGTTCAGATACTCGTCCACCCATGCTTGACAGAACTGACTACGACGCTTGGGCTCAACGAATCAGATTGTATTGTCTTGGAAAGGAAAATGGGGTCAACATTCTCAAATCCATTGATGAAGGACCTTATCGAGTTGAGACTACTAGAGACATAATTGATACATCTGAAGATGGAACAATGATCTATGGAATGACATGACCAAAGACGTATGATGAGCTCAATGATAAGGAGAAGAAGAGATTCGATGCGGATATCAGAGCTTCTAACATCATATTGCAAGGTCTTCCAAAAGACATCTATAAGCTTATCAATCACAACACTAAAGCAAAGGCTGTATGGGATAATGTCAAGATGCTTCTCTCAGGCTCTGAATTGACTGTTGAAGACAGAGAATCACAACTATATGATGAATTTGAGCATTTCAAGATGAAACCCGATGAGAGTGTCTATGAGTACTATGTGAGATTCCATAAGCTTGTGAATGACATGAGGAACATCAGAATGACTATGCCTAACATTCAGCTGAACTCAAAGTTTGTTAACAACATGAATCCAGAATGGCACAAGTTCGTCACTTCCGTGAAGCTTACCAAAGGATTGAAGAATACAAACTATGAGCAACTCTATGCCTTCCTTCTTCAAAATGAGAGACATGCCATGTTTGAAAAAGAGGATTCTTGATCAGTTCAAAGCTCAGGGAGAAACAAGCTCAACAAATGATTCAACTGCCTTTACACAAACGTTGGAATTACCACCAAAGCTTCTCAAGTCATACCCACGGGTAATGGTAATCACAAACTCATTCCCAATCCTATGTTCAAACAAGCTGATGTTGATGCATCCGTAGGAAACTTCATTAGTCAACTTGCTCTCATGATCAGTCAAAACATGAACACTCTCCCACATACCAACAAAAACCTCGAACAAAGATCCAATCCCCACAATCAAGCCACCGCAGAGATGGAAGGTTATGGTGCAACCAGCCAAGAAAGGCAGTACGATCAGAGAAGAGGTGGAGCGGTGAAGGCTATGGTGGAAATCAGAATAGAGAAAGGATTGGAAATCAAGGACAAACAAAGCCTATCAAATGCTACAACTGTGGTGGTGAGGGACACATTGCTAGGAACTGCATATCTCCGAAACGCCACAGAATGCAGATACTTCAGGGATAAGATGTTGCTAGTGCAAGCTCGTGACAATGGTGCCGCTTTGGATGAAGAGGAGTTATTGTTTCTTGCTGAAGGGAATGCCAAGACCTATGATGCTGACGTTGATGAACAGCCAACTCAGGAGATAGGTCATAATCATCAGAATGCCTTTCAAGTAGCTGACTGTGATGCATACGACTATGATGTTGATGATGGACCTTCTGCACAAACAATTTTCATGGCTAGCATTTCTCCAATGGTCTCTCCTAAGGTCTCTTCTTCACCACAATCTGGACCATCCAAAGACAAAATCATCTCAGAGGTATTAAAACTATATGATGATATTGATGAGCGAAAGATGCATAATGAAGTACAATCTCTTGAGACTTATGCAGTCAATGATGACTATGTCTTTGATGAATTCAATGCATGTACCCTCGATGATTCTATTGTCTCGAACTCAATGCCTATAAAGAACGTGTTGCCATTTCTGAACAACGTGCTAAATTTGAGTTGACCACCCGTGAGTAGGAAATGGATGACCATGTGCGTACAATCATTAGAAAAACTAATTTTAGAGAAGAAGTATTAAAACAAGAGTTAAATTCCTTGCAAGAAAAGCTTTCTAAAACTGCTAAGCAAAAACAAGAACTTCAAGAAAATGTGAAAATGCTTAAGCAAGAATTTAATGCTAAGGAATCAAAACTCTTGAAAGATTTTTCTAATCTGAAAACTTTGAAAAACAAACTTGAAAACAAGTTGTACATACAAGGGAACACCATTCGACAAGCCACATGATCACTAAGCATAGAGTTTTAAGCGATAAGCATAGCATTACCCTTGTTGAGGAACCTAATCCTGAGGTCATTAAAAAGGCTAGAAATGCTCATAAGGTAATTTATGATGGTAATGAAATCCTTAAGCCTAGACGTAAACCTAGTTGCGTGAGTGCACAGAGGAAGATAAGAAATCAGATGAAGTCACTAGGGAGAAGATGAACAAGAAACTAGATGACCCAAAATGTAAAGAGAAGAAAATAATTATCACACCCCATGATTACAAACAGGAGAATTGGATTGCCTTAAACAAGTTTAAGCCTCAGACATTGTTAACGCCCGAACAAGTGTTCTGGAAAATGGACTTAGATAAGCAGAAAGCGGAAAATATTGTTGAAACAAACCCTCCCCTTAGGAAAATGCCTAGAGCGACTGTGTATCCTCCCAATACACCAATGCATCTAGTCCCTAGAACTATTGCCACTAAAAGCAAGACCTTAATCAGTCAATATGTTATCTTTCAACTATTTGTTGATTTTGAGAAAACTTGCAAGAAAAGGATCACACCCACTGGTATAACTGAAGGAGAAAGGGGTTTTGAGCAAACTAAAGAATGTTATTTAACTGAAGTCATGCCTTTCTTTAAACAACTAAAAGATCATTTGAGAGTCTTAAAAAAGTAATGAATTCAGACATTAAAGAAATGGAAAAGGAATTTGATGCAATGATAGTTGAGGTTAGTGATTATGAGCGAGCATTAAAATATAATGAGATTGAGAGGAAGAACTTGCATACATTGAATGAGAATATGATTTCTGAATGTATTGCTCAAGATGTGTTTTTCACTGCTACAAATTGTTCCATTAATGCTTCTCAATTTCATGAATTATCTGTTGCTCTGAAAGTCTCCCATGATCGTGTCATTGAGCTTGAAAAGACTAACTCTAAACTAATTGAGAAAATTGAACTGGATGATCACGACAATTTGGTTAAACATTTTTCTAAACTAGAGGTTGAGCATTTTAATTTACAACTAAAATATCAACATCTTAAAGAAAATGTAAAAACTTCAAATATCAAGACATCCTCGATGCTCCAGAGTTTGATGCACTTTTTCAAATAAACAAACGTGATGAACAGATTCAAGCTCATTGTAACACGATCGGAAAGTTGAAAGCCCAAATCTCTCAATTAAAGGGTGAAAAGAACAATGTGACTGGCTCCCAAATGCCTCCTCCTTTAGATTCTCAGAATTCTCAAACGTTTCATCTTCAAAACTTAGTAAATACATTACAAAAGGAAAATGAAAGTTTTCTAGAAGAAAATGAAAAGGTTAAAAGTCATTTCAATGAGTTATTTGAATCAATAAAGGTCACTCGTAATAAAAACAACGAACAAATAGCTTCATTGCAAAAGGAAATTGAGAATCTGAAGAGCCAGGTAAAAGGGAAAATGCCAATGACCAATGGGGAGAATGGTGTATCAAAGGTTCACTCTAGTAATAAATATGCTTTGTCTGTGAAATATGTTCCCCCTCATCTCAGGAATAACAAACTTGCTATTCAAACATATTTCTCATCCCTTAAGGATTGTCTAGAATGTCTACGTGAGATTGTTGAAGAGGATAAGTTAGAGAAACCACTTGACAATGCAATTGGGCATGCATGCTTATATGCCAAACGATCTCAAGAAATTCTAGAATGCTTAATCACAATATGCCCAAAGTCCTTAGGTGAGAGAGTTAACCCTTTGATTCCATGTTCTATGCCTAGTGCCAAGTATGATATTCATTCGATGCCCGATGTTTTGAATGTGAACCTTAGTGTGTCTTCAAGTAGTTCAGATTCCAGATCTGTTAATGCTAAGAAAGCGAACTCTAGTGTGCCTTCTAGAAGTACAAATCCCAAAGACTTCTAGTGTTAAGAAAGTGAATCTTAGTGTGCCCGCATGTAGTTCAGATCCCAGCACATCTAAACAGAGAAGCAAAAGTAGCAAAACCAACTTATGTTCCCATTCCCTCTACAAGAGTAATCAGTGACATTAAAGCGAGCAGGTCAAAGTCTCAAGACAATACAAGGAATGATAGGACCTCGCAAGCTAAGAATGTGCATTGGAAGAGAGTAGAAGACCACCTAGGAACTTTAAGTTTGAGTTGAATAAAACGAATCGTGTTGATTCTAGTATTAGCTATAGGCGCATCAATTAATTCAAATTCTAATACTATTTGCAAACCTTGTAATGATGTCTGCTTGAATTCTGTTTCTAATCATGAATGTGGTGTGAATGTTTTTTCTAATGCTGTCAAATCCCCAGTTAATACTGTTAATGCAAAAAATCATGCTAAAAAGGCTAAAAGGCAAAGGCGAAAGAGAGTTAGAAAACAAAGGGAAACCCAAGTGAAGAACATTTAGTAAGATAGGTTATCAATGGATACCTTTTGGCTATAAGGTTAATGAGTCAATGCCCACTAGAAAATGGATGCCTACTGGTAGAACTATTCCCTTAAGAAGTGAACATACTTTGAATAGGGCAAATACGGACACTAGTACTGCATCTATTCATAATGATTCCATTGCCTCAATTTCCGATATGAATGTTTCTATTTCTGATGTGGGTGCTCCAATCATTGTTTCTAACCAAATGGAACCCATTCTTGCATGGGGATCCCAATTATCCACTTATCCATTCTTGTCTGTGTTCAACCGCAGATCGCTCAAATCGTTATGGGTACCTGGACTCAGGCTGCTTCAAGCATATGACGGCGACCGGTCGCGGCTCATGAACTTCGTGAGCAAATTCATCGGGACTGTTAGATTCGAAATGATCATTTCGGTGCTATTATGGGTTATGGAGATTATGTTGTTGGTAAAAGTGTTATCTCCAGGGTATATTATGTGAAGGTCTTGGTCATAACATGTTCTGTTGGTCAATTCTGGATTCTCGATCTAGAAGTAGCCTACATAAAACATACTTGTTTCGTTAGAGAACTTGATGGTAAGGAACTTTTAAGAGGTTCACGTGGTTCAAATCTATACACCATCTCTATCGAAGATATGATGAAGTCTTCTCCAATTTGCTTGTTGTCAAAGGCTTCTAAAACAAAGTCATGGTTATGGCATCGTCGCCTCAATCACTTGAACTTCGGCACCATCAATGATCTCTCCAGAAAGGACTTAGTTGTAGGTTTACCTAGACTTAAGTATGAAAAGGATCATCTTTGTTTAGCATGCCAATTGGGAAAAAGCAAGAAGTATGCCCATAAACCCAAACCTACTAACTCTCACATGAAGTTCTTCATACTATTCACATGGACTTATGTGGACCCATGAGAGTGCAGAATATCTTTGGGAAGAAATATGTGTTAGTTGTGGTTGATGATTTCTCTAGATTCACTTGGGTAAAGTTCTTAAAGACAAAGGATGAAACTCCAGATATCATCATCAAACTCATCAAACAAATTGCAGTTCGTCTTAACAAAACAGTCAGAATCATTCGAACAGACAATGGAACTAAGTTTGTTAACAAACAACTTAGTGAGTTTTATGAAAGTATTGGAATCAGCCATCAAAGAAGTGTTCCTCGAACTCCTCAACAGAACGGTGTAGTTGAAAGACGAAATCGAACTCTTGTGGAAGCCGCAAGGACAATGCCGATTTACTCAAAAGTTCCAATGTTTCTCTGGGGTGAAGCCATCGCCACCGCATGCTACACCCAAAATCGATCTCTGATTCACACCGCTCATGGAAAACTCCATATGAACTTGTCCACTAAGAAAAACCTAATCTTTCATTCCTTCGTGTGTTGGTGCATTGTGTTATCCAACTAATGAGGGCCAAGATTTAGGCAAACTTAAAGCTAAAGAGACATTGGAGTATTTGTGGGTTATGCACCAAACATAAAAGGATACCGAATCTACAACAAGAGAACCCGAAATATCATGGAAACAATTCACGCACGCTTGATGAGTCGACCGGTCAAATGGCTCCGGACAATCCAGTTCAGACCCGCAGACTTCAAAATAGTCCCATTGGTTCATCCCTTGTACCAAACTCTTCTCAAGCAACTCCATATGTACCTCCATCTGAAGATGATTTAAAGAAATTGTTTGATCCTATGTTTGATGAACATTATGAGCCAAGTGCTAATGAACTGTCGAATTCCTACATCAGAGGCTTCTCATATCCCTGTGAATGAAGTCAATCCTTCAGTCTCAATATCATTAAGTCAAGAAGCGCCGCCTGATCACTCACTCATCAACAAATCATCAATCTTCGAATTGTACATCATGGAACTGCTTCGGCATCAATGATGAAGTTAACCCCTTTGCTACTCCCCGAAGATGCTCCATTTGAAAACATATTTGCTCCTGAATCATCATCAGAACCATCTTCTTCAGTGAGACATCGACTCGCTACTTCAGTCCCTCAACAACCCACATGAACACCTCCGAAAATGGACTCATGATCATCCATTAGACAACATCATTGGAAATCCCTCTCGCCCAAGATCCACACGGAAACAACTTGCAACAGATGCCTTATGGTGTTTCTTCAACTCCGCACTATCTAAGATCGAACCAAAAGATGTTAAAACCGCCATGAATGAAGACAACTGGTTCAATGCCATGCAAGAAGAAATTCATGAGTTTGATCGACTTGATGTATGGGAATTAGTACCGGCTCCAGATTGTGCTATGATCATTGCTCTAAATTGGATCTTCAAAGTGAAACTTGATGAGCATGGTGATGTGTTAAAGAACAAGGCTCGATTGGTTGCTAAAGGATACCGCCAAGAGGAGGGTATTGACTTTGAAGAATCGTTTGCTCCAGTTGCTCGTATCGAGGCAATCAGAATCTTCTTGGCTAATGCCGCAAGTAAGAACATGGTAGTCTATCGATGGACGTAAAGACGGCATTTCTGAATCGGAGATCTTAAAGAAGTCGCTATGTCAGCCCAACCCGAAGGATTTGTGAATCCAGAGCATCCTACTCACGTTTATCGTTTGAAGAAGGCTCTTTACGGTTTAAAACAAGCTCCAAGGGCATGGTATGATACGCTATCAAAGTTTCTTCTATCTACCGGATTCAAAGAAAGGAGCAGCTTGATCCAACATTGTTCACCAGTGAAGTCAGTGCAAACATTTAATTCATGTTCAAATATATGTTGATGATATTATCTTTGCCTCGACCGACCCCAATGAGTGTGACCGTTTTTCAAATGAAATGGGTTCTAAATTTCAAATGTCAATGATGGGACAAATGTCATTTTTCTTGGGATTACAAATTTCACAAAGTCCCGGAGGCATTTTCATAAATCAATCTAAATATGCAAATGAGATTTTAAAGAAATTTGGATTTGATTGATTGGATCCCTCGATGTAGCTCACAGCCGTAAATTTGTAGACCATATCTTGTTCGTGCCGCTTTGCATTGTGTGTAGATACCGTGCTAAGCCTACCAAAAAGCACCTTGAAGAGTTAAACGGGTCTTTCGGTATCTCCAAGGAACCATCAACATGGGACTTTGGTACCGAAAGGACACCAGTATGTCACTAACAACATATGCAGATGCGATCATGCAGATGTCAAGATACCGCCGGCACGCCCGAGGTGCTCAGGGGTGAAAAGCTTGTGAGTTGGTCTTCAAAGAAGCAAATGAGTACTTCTATTTCCTCTACAGAGGTTGAATACATAGCCATGTCATCTTGTTGTGCTCAAATCCTTTGGATGAGATCTCAATTAACTGACTATGGCTTTGTAATTCAACAAAATCCCTCTGTACTGTGATAATAAAAGTGCTATTGCTCTTTCATGCAATAACGCTCAACACTCAAGAGCTAAGCATATCGACATTCGACATCATTTCATCAGGGAACAAGTGGAAAAAGGTGTGGTGGAACTCTATTTTGTGAGGACTGAATACCGCTTAGCGTACATCTTCACCAAAGCTCTTCCAAGAGAACGTTTTGAGTTTATTCTTCCACGACTAGGCTTGAAAAGCCTTCAACCAGAAACACTCAAACGTCTTCAAGAGGAAGACGAGGAGTAAAGGTCTATCTTCATCTATCTCTTGTATATATCTATTCAAAAAACAAAATACAAAATTATAAAACCCTCAAAAAAATCAAATAGAAAAATATAAAACTTTCAAAATCCATAAAAATCTGAAAAATTCAAAAAAATCTTTAAAAAATATTGTCAATTTGTCATGTTTTTCTCGATTCGATAATATCTACGGTCTTTGTGTTGTCATTCAAAGAATGACACGGACTTTAGATATTGTTCTAATTTTTTTATTCAAAAAAAAATAATAAAAAAAAAAAATTGAGAAAAAGAGAAACAATGGTTTATTGTCATTTCAGTGCAAGAACCGCTTTCAAAAAAGAACAGAGCCATGCTTTTTCCTGGTTTTCAAATCTCATGCTCTGATTCTTTAAACAAATCCTTACTATCTAATGAAAACTAATTGCTTTGAAAAATAACTCGGACTTTATTTTTGATAATCATCTGGACTTATTTGTCAAAATATCTATCTCTCAATCAGCAACCTATGTCATTGATTGAGGAGGAGAATGATTTCAAATAAATTAAAAGGTTATTTGTCATTCAATTGTTTTCAAAGGATAATCATGCACGTTTAATCAATGGAGTTTAAAGTCTTAAAATCCGATCCTTATCAGCTTAAAACGCTTCATAATCAAGTCACAATTCTCCTTAAAAGCTTTCAAAATCAATTTAAATCTTACAAGAGATCACAAATCTCAAATGATTTGATAATTGTGATCATGGGAGAATTTGTGATTTAAATTGGATTTAAACTGATAATTCGGTAAATGGTTTTATAAGGATGTACAAGTTCTTCTTCCCACATGTGCCAAACGATTTCAAATTATCCATGCACATGTTGAGGGGGAGCATCTATCTTAAACCACAATGATTTGAAACGTGATCATTTATCTCAAGTGCAGTGTTCTCTAGTATGTGCAAATCTCTTTTCAAATCTCGAGGCACATATTGAGGGGGAGCAAAATCATGAAAACCTCATCCTTCCCCAAAATGCTTTATCTACTTGATTTTATTAGGGAAGTGATGTTGATATCTTTTAGAAAATGGTAATCAAAGAAGTTAATTCTTTCTCTTGCCTCCGTGTGCAAAAACGACTTCAAATACTTGATGCACATGTTGAGGGGGAGTTCTTGTTCTAAAAATATCAAAAACAATTCAGGTACAAAATGCTTTGATAATATATCATAAGTATCTGGATTGATTTTCAAATGGTTTTCAATTGGTTCCAATGGCAGATGAACAATACCAAATAGACCAACCAACTTTACTTTATGTATGGTGATATAAGGATGATAAGGTTAGGTATTTGTTTCCATGATCCGCCATAACCGGAGGGATCTACCTAGGGACAATCCACTAGATAGTGTAGAGTCCTTAGGTATATTGAAAAAAAAAGGGAAAAAAATGAGATATGGGAAGAGTGCGGATCGAGATCTGAGCTAGTAATCTGAATAAACCCAACAAAGTTCTAGTTATGAAGTCTCGGTAAGCACTCAAGGGGTTGAAGAATGAAAAAGAATTGAATGAGAAAAGGGTGAAAACAAATAGCCCTCCAATTATTCAACCTTAGGCGCAGACACCGGGTTCAACTCATATGCTACTGGTGGTTACCAAGGTAACATCGGTATTGAAGACAAGACGCCATGGACCCAAAGGACGACCGCACTTCAACTTTTCAAACCACTCAAGTTCCTCTTAAAAGGACTTGTTTCATTCTCACGGGAACCGACATTATCTATCGACTTTCTCTTAGAGATTGTTGATATTGAAGAAGGAGACCCTCTCCCTAGTCTCCGATATAGGATCCAAATATGCACAAATTGAGTCTAGAGCCACGAGATCATCAATAAATCTCATTAGGACACTTTCAATGAAGACTCTCTGTTTCACACAATGTGGAAAGAGAGATTATATCTTGAGTCCTACACATTATGCTTGTGGTATTGCCAGAACATCTGAGTGATATGCAAACATATTTACAATGAAGATGGAAAGCCTTCTAGAGCCAACATCAAACAAGCTCCTCGTAGGTGGCATGTGAGATCTATTCATTAGATCAACCATGTGACAACTGAACAGAAAAAATGGGGCGATTCAATCTTTTGAATCAAACCTCGTTCAGTTATGGATTGACGGATACCTTTGAAAAACCGGGTCAGTTTGTGCTTAAAAACTCTTTTCTTTAGCACATCGACCGTGTACAAATATTTCAAATCAAAAGGTGTTTATGATTGATAATTGATTTTCATTAAAACCTTCTTTGTATTGCAAAAACAATTTCTATTGAGCAATACACGATTGTTTTTCAAATCTCTTTCTATCAATCGCTGAATCTCAATTCGGGTTCACTCACGTGTGTCTTCTGAGACGCTCCGGTTTGAGAACAACTAGAGCAATACGCTAAAACCCCGCCAAGGAAATTCTTCGAATTATACCCGATCACAAAAGTACATTTGTAATGCCGATCAACGGGAACCGTGGGCCGTGGTAATCAATTCAACGAAAGTGATCAAAGACACTTTCGTGCGCTTTATTGCTAAATGTTTTATGCAGTACGCCCTACGCTTGCAAAATGATCGTAATGAAGCGGTCAATACATAGCCGCATGCTCACTCAACACATTCATCTCGAAAGAAATCATGATTAGTGCATCAATGACTCTGATATTATCACTCCATGCTTCGTTACGCCGCCAATATCATGAATCAACTAAAGCTTCCGCTACTCGATGAGAAGATATCATGATCCGTAGATGTGAGCATGTCGGTCCGAAGTCACAACATCACATAATACCAACACTACAATGGATGTCTCGAGATTTTGTTAGCCATGATCTCAAAAGTCGGCTCAACATTATTATCACGTGGATCAGTAAAAGACCTCCACTTGGATTATCCAAACATGCAATGAGAAGAATCAATGACTACGAGCTTCGGAGCAAAGTACTACATCAAGAATGCAAGAACAATTTTTTTAATGTAATATCTGTTTGTATTCAATGTAATTTTAGTATAGGTTTGAGGTGACCTCCCTTAGGGGGAGATTGTTAGGAATTAGAAATTCCAAGTATTAAAGAGTCGGTCACCTCAAGTATATGTAATCGTTAGAAAGCTCGTAATCGTAGTTCTTTTAAGCTAAGTAGTATTTAGTTTAAGTAACACCGTGGATGACGGACGAGTCTTTACCCACTGTATGTCCCGATCCACACCGTGTGTGGCGCTTTTATTGTAAGACTATAAATACTCTACCTTCCAAGGTAGAGAGTTGGAGCTCATAATAAGATTTTTCTTTCTCTCACTAAAGTTCTCAAACCTCTAACTTTCTCTCTCTAAACTCTTGTATACGCCTACCAGTGCTTATGGTTTGATGTGTATGTGAAATCCAATATCTTACAACATTCCTCTTATTATATTAAGAAAAGCATCCATGAATCGTGATGTATGCACCTGGTCATATGAAGAACAAGCCAAATATTCAAATAAGGCGATCGTCATGAAAACAACATATATAAATGATTAGTGGTACTTCCCTTGCAATATGTCGAGTCGACCATGTATTTCAAAAGGCAAAACACACATTTACCAAATATGCAAGTGAGTTTAAGGATAGGCACTGCCACCACATTTTTTAACATGAATAATTTCATTCAAGGCAAATAGAAACACTAATGACCAGTTGTATATTGATTTACGTATATGAATTTTATCAATGTCCAATTCTGTTTTGAACTTATGATTCAGGTTCTTAGTATATTTACATTAAATCGCAGCATATTTCTTCTTTTAAGGTGATCGCGACTTCACGAAATTGAAACGGGCAAAGGTGCACGATACATATTCATGCACAACAATAAAGTATATTGGTTTTTTACGGTTATTTATCTTTATATGTAAATCAATAGATAATCCTCTCAAGTAAAAATCAGCCATATATTATACCCCTTTAATTGCTACAATAATAAAGTTTCTTGCCAACGCATTTATACAAGGTTACCTAAACATAATAAAACTGATTAAAACGAGTATCCGTGTTAAAGCTTATTTGTGATGATAAAAAAGTTTATTTTTATTTGTCTATTTAGAAGTTTAAAAATGTTATGCCTAAATTTCTCCAAATACTAGTTACATTTACAATTTGATAATTTACATTCATCACTCATTTACAACTTTATTCAACATAGTTAGATAGAGATTAAATATTACTCAATTGAATAGAAGCTCCGAGTCTGTTCATTAAATAAATTAGATCAGAATAACAATAAAAGAAAAAAACAGTAAAATAACTCAAAAGAAAATGGTATTTAAGCCTTTAGTATCATCCTACAAGGTCGAAAAATATAAAAACAAATAGAAAGGCGGATACCGAAAGTAAATTACAATTACAACTATTCTGTTGCGCCTTTTCTATTTGTATAAGTTACATTAAAATTTCAAGTTATATACTACCTTAGTGTTTGTTCATCCGTCTATGTGGGACAAAATACAATCGTGAAAGGCCATACTTTGAATTTAGGCTTAACCACCACATCTCTAACTCTCATGGCCTCAGCCACGATTTCAATATTCCACGTCACCTTCCTCGTAAGTCATAAGTCAAAGCCGAGCCAACTTTTACCCAAACATCCACTCCACACATTCATATATCCACCCCTCCCTCACCGTCCACACATCATTAGAACACCTCACTCTGAATGTGCACGCAGTTAGTGACGCCACCAGCGGTCGATCTCTCACTGGTGGTTGACATGACATTATGTACGGTTCGGTTTTGTTAAAAACGGATATATGAAAAATAAAACCGCAACCGAACCGTGTAAGCGGGTTCTTTTGGTTTTGGTTTTTTGCTCTTTCTGTTTCTTCTTCTGTTTTGGGTTTTTTCCTATTTCTGTTTTTTCGGTTCATTGTCATTTCAGTTTGGGTTTTGGGCTTTTTTAGTTTCAGATTGAACAATTTAGCTAGGTTTGTCAGTTTCACAGGTTTTGCGAACACCCTTGGAAAGCATATGCCAAATTATGCGACGAGCCATTGATTGAATATTTCCTCTTATGTTGCATAAAGTTGGACCGCAACTTTTCCTTACCTTAGTGTTTATATAGAGACTTCCTCGCTCTCAACTTATACTGCTTGAGCAACGTGAAATAACCCAACATATCTTAACTATGTAAAGGAGGAGGAGGAGGAGGGCAGGGGATATGAGGGGTATAATGTTAGGCCTACTTAAGGCATGACCTTACACCATCATAATAGACTAAAACTAAACATTTTAACACACAACATCATGGCCCAAAAGGTATAGCTTTTCGGTGCACAAGTTTAGCTTTATGTATAAATGGAGCAACTGACGGCTCATTAAGATACAACATGACATGAATTTAGGAGTATATAAGCGAATTGAAGGTGAAGACCACAAAGAAATGGACTATATGGTCATCGAGTTCTTGGACAGAGGACTAAAAGTTTCAAAATCACAAGCATAAAAAAACAAGGTTAAGAAGATGGTTAAAGTAGACAATCAGCATAAATAGAGATTATCTTAGGCATATATCACTGGGATTGATATTTAAAGTCATATTTTCTTAGCAACGATGTAAGTTTCTCTACTCGGGTCCAATCAGGTTGGCTTTATTCGGGTTGAGGCTGAAAAGAGCATATACATGAACGTCACCTTATTGAGATTTCGGGTTGATTGGGTCTAATCAGGTTCGTGTCAACCCGAATATGAGTGGTATATGAAAACATTTTCGTTGATATCATAAGTTGAAAAGGAAAATGAACATGAATGTTCTTCACATAACGACAAAGACACATCTGAAGACTACGATGCAATCTCACCAAAACTACAGACATTTTTGTAACTTGTTTTATGAGTGGTGATACTCACACCACAGATAAGTCTTAGGATAATGTAAAAGAAAACACTAATTTCGGTTGGATTTTGATGAGAAAAACAGGTTACTTACTTAAAATGTAAAAGTCTTCTAACTCGCATCCCACAGAAGTAAACGAGACTGAATTGAAACTCCCGTACGTATTAAAGAAAATGTAAAAATCTCACAACTCATATTCCATAAAAAGAAAAGGCAAGACAAGATTTCATAAATATGTATCCGAAGTTCGCTCATTTGCTTCGATAGCATAAAGACAAGATTTCAAAACTACCATTGAAGTAACAATAACGGGGACTCTCGCTCACTTTTCTTATTTGGTTATTTTTCACATCCTTTTAACTCTGTGAACCAACCAAAGCGTTAAAAGAATGCAAAGGGGGAGAGGCACCATGTGGAGAAAACTATGTGATCAGTCATTTTCCGCAAGAGGATCAAATCATCAAATGTCAGAAGCTTAAAAATCTAATGTGGATTCATTTACGGTTGATCAACGCACTATCGTGTAATAAGATATGATATGAGAAGGCCAGCTATTAAATTGTTCCAATCCCATCATTTAACACACTTTGCTTCTGGGTTATATATAGGATCTTCACATTTGCTTTAGATACCATATACTACATGGGGATCAAAATCAACGGAACAAGATTGTTACACATCCTACGACTATAAACATGTATCCAAATAAATTAACCTAACCAATAAAAACCAATAACACAAACATTAAACAACGTCATTCATACAATATATTTCATAAACTAAAAACATGATGATCATCAAAAAAAACAACAGTAGATAATTGCATATCTCACCTCTTTAACTTTTGGGTTTCAACATCGGTCTCAACAACAGATCTGAAAAGATGTTTGACCCTCCTTAAAAAGCCTATATTATCATCAAATCATAATAGATCTTGAGAGATCAACCAAAAGGTTTATCACAAATCTTGAAGGTTCAAAACCAAAACCACATGAACCAATAAGATGTATAATCGACAAACCACTTCCAAATATCAAAATCATCAAATCTCAAAACCACCAAACTGCAACGAAAAAACCACCAGATTTAGAACCGTAATACCACTAAAACCCACCACAAAAAAAAAACAATTAAAAAAAACTCGAAACTAATAGAATGTTTGATTTTCATGCCTGTACATTCAATCATAAACCTTGTATATATATATATATATGTATGTATATATATATATATATATATATATATATATATATATATATATATATGTTTTACATGAGATCATTCTAGAGAAACCATACATGGGCTAGGCCTATAATACAAAGTGGGCTTTGATACAAATGATAACTAATATCAACTAATACGCCCCCGCAGTTGGAGCAGGAGGAGGCCAAACGCTCAAGCTGGATCTAAATTCTTCAAATAACACCGAAGGAAATCCCTTGGTGAAGATATCGGCGTACTGATAGTGAGAGGGAACATATAGCAATCGCACTTGACCAGCTGTAACCATGTCGCAAACAAAATGTATGTCTATCTCAATATGTTTCGTGCGCTGATGTTGAATCGGGTTGGCAGACAGATAAATGGCACTAACGTTGTCACAGTAGACAAGAGTGGCGCATGATAACGGAGAATGTAGCTCACGAAGCAGATTGCGAATCCATGCAGTCTCGGCTACAACGTTAGCAACACCCCTATATTCAGCTTCGGCACTAGAACGAGAGAGGGTGTGCTGACGTTCGGATGAACAAGACAATAAATTATCACCAAAAAAAACACAGCAACCGGATGTAGACCGGCGTGTAGAGGGGCAACCTGCCCAGTCGGCATCTGTATAACCAACAAGAGAGGAAGTAGAAGAGGAATATAAGTATAGACCAAAATCCAAAGTCCCCTGAACATAACGCAAGATGCTCTTGAGAGCAGCAAAATGACGCTCCCGCGGGTCGTGCATATAGAGGCAAATCTGCTGGACTGCATAAGAGATATCACGGCGTGTAAAGGTGAGATATTGAAGACCACCTGCAAGACTACAATTGAAAGTAAGATCCTGAACCGGAAGACCCTCTGGACCCAGTTTAGAGTCTGTTTCAACGGGAGTCCGAGAGGGGTTACAATTAAGCATGTGAGCACGCTCAAGAAGCTGAAGAGCATACTGTCTCTGAGATAGAACAATCCTGTACGATGACGAACAGCAGAGATACCAAGAAAATAATTAAGTGCCCCGAGGTCAGTCATGTCAAACTCACTATGTAGAGAACTAATAATCTGCTGAAGGAGAGTAGTAGAAGATGTTGTAAGAATAATGTCATCCACACATATAAGTAAATAAGCAACCTCAGATCCCTGTCGATAAATAAATAATGAGGAATCACAGCGACTGTGGTAAAATCCATCCTTAGTAGCATAACCTGCAAACCGCTGAAACCAAGCACGAGGTGCCTACTTCAAACCATATAGTGATCGCTGCAAAAGACAAACATGATGAGGATATCGAGAATCAACAAACCTCGGAGGCTGATGCATATAGACAGTCTCAGATAAATCACCGTTAAGAAAGACATTCTTAACGTCAAGCTGATGAATAGGCCATTTTCGAGAGACAGCAAGGCTGAGCACAGTGCGAATGGTGGCCGGTTTGACAACCGGACTAAACGTCTCATCAAAATCAACACCAAGTTGCTGACTACTGCCATTAGTAACCAAGCGAGGCTTATAGCGGCTCAAAGTCCCATCAGCATGAAATTTGTGTTTAAACAACCACATTGAGCGAACCAGGTTAACATTCGAAGGCCTCGGTACAAGAATCCAAGTACCATTTTTAACTAACGCACTAAACTCATCATACATAGCATTACGCTATTGAGGATCTTTTAAGGCAAGGAGAGGAGATTTAGGTATGGGGGAAATGGAAGACGTATGTAGAGATAGACGATCAATTGGTTTGACAATGCCTGATTAAGACCTAGTGACCATGCGATGAGTTCGAGGAGGTTCATTTGCGAGTTGTGGGGAGGGGGCTGAGGGGGTATTGGGTAAGTGGTTGGTAGTGACAGGTTCCGTAGGTTGTCCAGGTGTGACGGTTTCGATTGTGTCATGGATTGGTCTGTGTTCATTTGGGATTTGGGTATCGTGTGATGGAGTGGGTATTGGGTTGCAGGATGATTTAATGTGTGGCTAAGGACAGTTGGTGGTATGGGTTCCAGGAATGTGTTAGGTGGTGGAGAATTGGGAGTCATGGATAGGTATGGGAATTGGGTTTCATCGAAAGTGACGTGTCGTGAGATAATGATTTTGTTAGTTTCAAGGTCTAGGCAATGGTAGCCACGGTGATAGGTGGGATAACCCAAGAAGATGCAAGGGGTGGCGCGTGGGGCAAGTTTGTGAGGTGAGTGAAGGTGAGGGTAGCAAAGGCAACCAAAAAATGCGTAAGCGGGAGTAGACGGGTTCTTTTCGAAAAAGTCGTGTGTAGGGGATTTCGTTTTTAATAGATGTTGAGGGGAGAAGGTTGAGGAGGTAAGCGGCCATATGAAGAGCCTCGACCCAAAATGAAGGAGGTAGATGTGCTTGAAAAAGGAGGGTACAAATGACGTTATTGATGGTATGGTTCATTCGTTCCGCCTTGCCATTTTGTTGAGAGGTTTTTGGGCAAGAAAATCTAAATTGAATGCCTTCGTTAGCAAAAAGTGTGTGTAGCCGGGTGTTATCGAACTCACCACCATGATCACATTGGAAAATCTTAATTTCACATTTAAATTGATTTTTTTACATAATTGCGAAAATGTAGAAATTTATCGAACATGTCGGATTTAGAACGTAGGGGGTATATCCATAAATAGTGGGAGAAATGATCGAGAAAAAGAACATAATATTTAAAACCACTAGAACTTATAATAGGAGAAGTCCATAAATCAGAATGAATAATATCAAAACAGTGTTCAACAGTAGAATCCGAACTATGAAAAGAAAGCTTCACATGTTTTCCAAGTTGACAAGCATGACAAACATGTGGAGATTTTTCTTTATTACACGAAATAAAATGACGAGAAGCAAGGTTGCGTAGCACATCGTCACCGGGATGTCCGAGACGTTGATGCCACGTGGAGGAGTTGGTGGAGACAAAGGCAGTTGGGATGGATGGCTTTGTAACTGGATAGAGATCACCGGAACTGTCAAATCGAAGGAGGATATGGCGAGTCAAAAAATCCTTCACAGAAAAACTAAAAGCGTCAAATTCAATAGTGCAATTACTATCCCTAGTAAATTGACGAACAGAAATGAGGTTTTTAATTATATTAGGGGTGACAAGAACATTATGATGGTGTAAAGGACGATGAAAAGAAGGAATGATGCTATGGCCGGTGTTAGTGACGGGAATAGAATTACCGTCACCAACGTAGACAGATGGGTATAAGCGTTTATTAAAAAGAGTACTTAAATTACTTGCATTAGAATTTAAATAGGAGGAGGCACCTGTATCCATATTCCATGTCGGGTCTTTGAGTGTCATGGTGTTAAACGACTAGGGAGAGATGTGGCTTGAAACGGGTACATAGCGGGTGCGGGTCCAAGGATGCTGTTGGCGGTAGCGGGCTGTGGGTGCGGGGCCGGATAGTACTGTTGTCGAGGGGGCTGCTGTAACAGTGTGTGGGGCTGATGGGCTGCAAAGGGTGGAGTGGTTGTTGGGTCGTGGGCCTGAGGGGTATATTGGGAGGTATTAACACCAACATGGGTAGGCTGTTGGCCTAAGATGGAGGGAAGGTTGTTAGGGTGTTGGGCTTGACGTGAAGAATAGTGACCAGGAGCCCAAGTTGGTGATGGTTGGCCACTGTACGAATATTTCCCATTCCCACGACCAAACTGTTGATAATTGGTATTATGTTTTAGGCCTATTCTGTGTCGGTGGTCATGGATAAATTTACATCGGTCACCAAACTTGCATGCCCCCTTACTAAAGTGATTAAATAACTGAGGTAGTGACTAAGACATAGCAGTAGAATTACCTTTGTGGCCTGACGAATTGGAAGCCAAAAGAATAGTGGGCGATGACGAGGTGTTGTCGAACGTGGCTGGAGAGTTGGTTTGCTCTTTCAACGTAGACTCCTCAAGAAGTAGCATGTTCCGGGCTGTTGTAAATGATGGGAGAGGTTCACGGTGGCGTATAATTTTCACAATGGTAGCAAACCGTGAATCTAACCAATTAACCGCATAAATGACCAAATTTGTTTCACTAACCGGAGAGCCAAGATTTTTAAGTCTATCCGCCATAGACTTTATTTTGGTGCAATACTCGTTGATGGTCATGTTCCCAATCTTGATAGAACGGAGTTCATTGACAAGATTTATTGCCCTAGCATCCTTATTATCGTGAAAAAGTGTTTCAAGATGGTCCCATAAATTCTTGGCAAAACCCGGTGTAGAGACAACTTGCTCTTGTAAGGAGTCACAAAGGGATCCGAGGATCCACATCTTGATGAGATCATCAAGTTTGCACCACTCGGGATCGGGAGCACTAGATGATGCATCGGTGGAAGGTTTGTTTTCAATGTGTGATTTTAAACCAAGACTTCCAAGGTGTATTTTGAAGAAGGAACACCATGAGTTGTAGTTGTGCTTTTCGAGATCTAATTTGAGGGGAACTTTGTTAGTGATGCTAAATGGGATAAGTTTATCAGCAGAGGTAGGTGGGGGAGTAGGAGGGTTGTCTTGATCTCCGGCCATATTTGCCGAAAAGGGTGTTTTTTTAAGGTTAGGAGAGGTACGGCAGAAGGAAGGAGTTGGGGGGAAGAGATATGATTTTAGTGGAGGGAAAATAGGAAGATTTTTAATGGCTCTGAAACCATATTAGAATGTTTGATTTTCATGAATGTACATTCAATCATAAACCGTATATATGTTTTACATGAGATCATTCTAGAGAAACCATACATAGGCTAGGCCTATAATACAAAGTGGGCTTTGATACAAATGATAACTAATATCAACCAATAGAAACAACAACATTAGTAGTTTGATCCTGAAACTCAATTTCAACATACACATCAAAACCAACAACAAAAGAACCTACCAAAACGACCTGTCACCAAGTAACACAAATTCGAACCCACTTAAACCACAACAAACAAACGGCAACAATCAAAAACCGAACAACCATCACGAAAGTTACCAACAAAACCACCAAAAGAAATAATAAAAAAGCAAAATGGCCTCATTAAATTTCTTCAATTTAAATCAACAAGACCTCAACTTTCATAAGATGTAACTAAAAAACAAACCAACGTTATGGTTCCCAGTAACTCAAAAAATTTCTTAAATGTAAATCAACAAGACCTCAATTTTAATTATATTGACTGTTACGAAAATGAGTTTATAGCAAAATTAACACAAATCTTTCCATTATAAGTAATTTGTTGAATCTGAATTTTATGCTTTGCTATTTAGAGAAATGTCCTAAATGCATTATAAGATAGTAGAGATATTCAAGTGAGTTTTAGGTAACCAGAATTCTAGAAACACTACTTATGAGTCATATATGTGGATATAATATTGAGTTTTTCAGTGTTCATCGCATTCAAACTCATATCTTCATAAAATAAGCTATCACATTCAAACAAAAATGACTCTGATACTCTAAGCGCTTTCACATATTAAGATAATTGAGAAAAAAACTAAAAGATAATTGAGAAACACACATATTAAAGAAGTAAATTAAGATGTTGTAATTTAGGACTTGGGGTTTATTTCTTAAAAAAATAAATAAATAATTAAATAAAATAAAAGTGTGCGCGTAATAGAAAAGTTGATTGTTTAACACAAAAGAGACTTCACGTCATGTCCTAAATTACTTCTTTAGGAGATAAACGGAAAATAATTGAATAAACTGTAGACACATAACACAAAAACTGAGAAGAAAATCTTTTATATAATAAATCAAAACCCTAAGTGAGGACTTTTGCATTTCAAAAAAACTGAACCTACCCTTATTAAGTATTATTTTATTTATTTATTATTTTCTTTATTTTAAAATAGTTACTAAAAAAAACTCAAATATTCCGGATTTGGCAATAGTTAATAAAAGACGTTCTTATATATAGTCAAGAAAAAAAATAAACATAAAAGTTTAAATGTCAAAAGTATAAAGAAAAAACTTAGTAAAAAGTGGGAATGATTTTAAAAATATTTGTATCTAATGTAAATAAATACCCCTAATTAATTATAAGGTTTATATATAAACAATTTACAAATCTATATAAAATAAATAAATTAGTAATCGATTCTTAAAAAAAGACAATATAAATCCCGCGCGTGCGCGGGTATTATAACTAGTATAAATAACAAACAAAAAGTTTTAGGCTTAGGTCTTTCCCCGTAAAAAAAACAAATCATCCGATGATCGTACTTAAGGAATTTACTAGCAAACAGTTTAGTACAAGCATAGAAGATTTGATTAATTTTATAACTCCAGAGTCTTAGTTATATAGTGATGTAAAATTAGTTCATCAATCCATATGGAACTAAGTCACAAAACTAAAACTCTTTTTCTTCCTTAATCTCTCCACCCTAACAGCCTCACCCGCACACACGCAATAACTCTACTACATTCCAAGCCGTCAGTCTCGCGGCAACATCCCGCTAAACACCATTAGTAATTCCGTATGCTCACTCAGCTTCACGTACTCTCACCACATTCCAACAAACTCACTCTTCACATTCTTTTGTAAACATTAAAAGAAGCAACCATAATTCATGGCACACCTGGTCATATGAAGAACAAACCAAAGATTTTCGTAAAAGGATGAAAACGACATATATAAACAATTAGTATTACTTCCCCTGGTCTTAGACCATGGTCATAAAAATTCAAAACATAAACTTTTACTAAATATCCACAGTGAGTTTAAGGATATGCACCGCTAGAACAAAATTCTCTAAAATTACTAAATCTATTCGAGTGTAATAGAAACACTACTTATGAGTCGCATATATGGTTAATAGAAACGAAAAAATTCTGCGCCCCTTGAATGCAAAACATTGCATTCTTCATTCATTTGTTGCGTCATTTGCACAAATCAAAGACATTGAATATAAGAACTTTGACTTTGTGTTTGAAAAGCAAAATGAACCATAAAACAGTAACCTCACAAACATGGAAAAAAAGAGTTTTAAATGATATTCAGATTGAAGAATGGAGATCCTCAACTTTCCGGTTAATAACTATTAACTATGGTACATAATTTGAGTTATAAACTCGTCTACTAGTTTGTTCCTTCATCCATGCGGGACAAAGTCAAATAATCAATCTCCACCATCATGGCCTTATCCACAATGTCATTGTTCCATTCTTTTTATCATCTTCTATCGAGTCACAACCGAGTTTGTTATATAACGCGTTACGTGTACACTTGCTAGTAAAAGAAGTAATTGGAGTTGTGAGTTTTGTATCATAACACTAACTAGCACTAGAAAAACATATTTTAGCATAAACCTATACGACGACAACTTTCTTATTCCATCCTTTCACATTTTAACCAACCAGATGAATAAGTGATGCACCTTTTCCTCAGCTCTTAAGTCATTATATCCAAACACCACGGTCACCACCATACGCGGTTTTAGAGGACGGTGCAACGGTCTGTTGTGAAATGGTAAAAAGATGTAACGTTTTTGAGGGATGAATTTCAAATGAATATGGAGTGTTTGGGGATGTTATGAATGAGAATGTGGTTAAGTTACAAGCGTTTTATTATGCAAAAGATTGAAAAGTTGATTGTTTCGGATTTTACACTTGGTGGTAAATGGTAGATGTTTGAAAGTAATAAGACTATTAAATAAATAAAAACATAACAAATTCACACAATAAAAAAGAACTATTTACGCATATACGCATTAAAGATTTTTTAAGTCATTGAATACGCAAAAAACATAATTATGTGGCGACATGTCAAATTAAGATTAACATTTTATATGTAAGTTAAAATCTAATTATGTAAGTGATACTCTACACAAAAGTTATGCATAGTCGGCTTATAAGTAGATGGTTACTTGGATATTATTACTGTGTTGATAAAAAAATCGCATGTTGATTAATAAATACCTTGTTTGAAACTATATAATACGGAAAAGATTCCACTACATTCATCTTGTTTGAAACCACTACATTCATCTTGTTTGAGTTAATATTTTTTTTAATTTCTGGCCAAAAATTTAGCTAACCCAGCTTATTATATAATGGGATTCATAGTTGTGGCTTGCATATAAAAATATGAACCATTGCTGAGAACAGGTAAAATACAAAGTAAGTTGTTTTTATGCATAAAAACTATTAAACTTAAGTTTAGCCAATATTCTAAATCATAGTGACATAAACGGAAAATAGTTGAATAAACCAAAGAAGTAGAACACATAAATTGAGACGACAAAATATATAACAAACAAAAAGTTGAAGGCTTTAGTCTTTTTCTTCGTGAGAAAAAGCAAATTATCTGAGAATTGTACTCAAGAAAGTTATAAGCAAATCGTTTAGTACAATTCTCAAATTAAATGATTTATTTTGATATTTTCATAGTCTTATTTATATAGTGATGTACAGTTTGTTCATCAATCCATGTGGGACAAAGTCACAAAACCAAAACACATTTCCTTCATCATACTCTCCACCCTCACAGCCTCATCCGCATTCACACAAACACTCTACTCCATTCCACACCGTCAGTCTCTCGGCAACATCTCGCCAAAATCCATGTGGGACAAAGTCACAAAACCAAAACTCATTTCTTTCCTCATACTCTCCACCCTCACAGCCTCATCCGCATTCACACAAACACTCTACTCCATTCCACACCGTCAGTCTCTCGGCAACATCTCGCCAAACACCATCGGGATGCTCACTCAACTTCACATACTCTCAACACATTCCAAGAAACTCACTCCGTCACATTCTTTTGAAAACATTAACGGAAGCAACCATAATTCATGGCATACCATGTCATATGAAGAACAAGCCAAATATTCTATTTTACTAAATATCCGAAGTGAGTTTTAAGAAAATGCACTACCACAACACTCTTTACAGTAACTAAATCAATAGGTCTATGTATTCCAAACCTAACACCTCTTTCAAAAATAGCATATTCATTAGTTCTATACACACAAAAAATAGCATGAGAAACATATAGCAAAAAACTAAAAGATAATTGAGAAACACACATATAAAAGAAGTAAATTAAGATAGTATAATTTAGGACTTGGGGTTTATTTCTTAAAAAAATGTACACGTATTAGAAAAGTTGATTGTTTAACACAAAAAAAGACTTCACGTCATGTCCTAAGTTACTTCTTTGGGAGATAAACGGAAAATAATTGAATAAACTGTAGACACAAGACACAAAAATTGAGAAGAAAATATAAATAACAAACAAAAAGTTTTAGGCTTAGGTCTTTCCTCGTAAAAAAGCAAATCATCCAATCAGCGTACTAAAAAAAATTTACTAGCAAATAGTTTATTACTGCAATGGAAGACTTGATTGGTTTTATACCTCCACAGTCTTACTTATATAGTGATGTAAAATTAGTTCATCAATATATGTGGGACCAACTCACAAAACCAAAACTCTTTTTCTTCCTTAATCTCTCCACCCCCTAACAGCCTCACCCGCACACACACAATAACTTCGCATTCCGTCAGCCGTCTCGGCAACATCCCGCTAAACACCATTGGTAATTCTTTATGCTCACTCAGCTTCACGTACTCTCAACACATTCTAGCAAACTCACTCTTCACATTCTTTTGTAATTATTAAAAGAAGCAACCATAATTCATGGCATACCTGGTCATATGAAGAACAAAACAAAGATTCCCGTAAAAGGATGAAAACGACATATATAAACGATTAGTATTACTTCTCCTGGTCTTAGACCATGGTCATAAAAATTCAAAACATACACTTTTACTAAATATCCACAGTGAGTTTAAGGATATGCCATGCCAGAACGAAACTCTCTAAAATTACTAAATCTATTCGAGTGTAATAGAAACACTACTTATGAGTCGCATATATGGTTAATAGAAACGATAAAATTATGCGCCCCTTGAATTCAAAACATTGCATTCTTCATTCATTTGTTGCGTCATTTGCACAAATCAAAGACATTGAATATAAGAACTTTGACTTTGTGTTTGAAAAGCAAAATGAACCATAAAACAGTAACCTCACAAACATGGAAAAAAAGAGTTTTAAGTGATATTCAGATTGAAGAATGGAGATCCTCAACTTTCTCGGTTAATAACTATTAACTATGGTACATAATTTGAGTTATAAACTCCTCTACTAGTTTGTTCCTTCATCCATGTGGGACAAAGTCAAATAATCAATCTCCACCATCATGGCCTTATCCACAATGTCATTGTTACATTCTTCTTATCATCTTCTATCGAGTCAAAACCGAGTCTGTTATATAACGTGTTACGTGTATACTCGCTAGTAGAAGAAGTAATTGGAGTTGTGAGCTTTGTATCATAACATTAATTAGCACTAGAAAAACATACTTTAGCATAAGCTTATATGACGACAACTTTCTTTTTCCATCCTTTCACATGTTAACCAGCCCGATGAATCAGCGATACACCTTTTCCTCTTAAATCACTATATCGAAACACCATCATACGTGGTTTTAGAGGACGGTGTACGATGGTATGTTGTGAAATGGTTAAAAAGATGTAACGGTTTTGAAGAATGAGTTTGAAATGAATATGGAGTGTTTGGGGGATGTTATGAATGAGAATGTGATTAAGTTACAACTTACAAGCGTTTTAGTATATATGCGAAAGATTGAAAAGTTGATTGTTTAAGATTCTACGCTTGGTGGTAGATTGAAATAACATAAACACAAAGTAGTAAAATAAAGGGAAAAAATCACCAAATAGAGTTTCATTAATGTTTCAATTTACTCATTCATACTTTTATGGGTAAGAGATTGTACCCGTTGAATACATTAATAAAATGAATAACGTAAAAGAAAAGAGAAGCTATGAACCACTCATACTTTTCTTGGTGAGGTTTAATTACTCAACTTTTACAAGTGTTCCATTTCTATGTAATTTTTAAATTTTTTTTGCCATCTTTGATGACATGGATATTTTTGGTGATGAGATGGCTGGTCAATAATTTCACGCTGGTTAGGAAAGTGAAACTGAAGTTGACGTTGGTTACATATTTCTTAGCTTTTGCGTTAGCTTCATTTGCATAGCTTTTATAAGCTTTTATTTTGTGGACTTATGTATCGCATGTTTAGATTTCTAGACAGTCATGTTTTGTTTTGGACATGTATGTAAACCATGTGTTTTAAAGTGACAGGAGTATCTATTGTAGCAATGGCAGATCTTGTTTGGTATTGGCTTTACATGAAATTTATGTGTACAAGTGGTGACCTCAGCCCTAACATATGTACTTCTGTTTATGGCCAAACAAAATTACTAAATTAGATGTCTTTGTTCGTTATAAAATAATCTAGTGCAACGTGGAGATACAATGATGGGTTTCGTAGAACCTGATGTGAATTTTAAGGCCCATTGTTGCATACTTTTTGTAGGTATATTTCTTCTATTGGACTTCATTAAAATTGATAATCCTCCTTTTTCAAATTTGTGTTCTCTTTCATTTTTGAATGTCTCAAAATAGTTATCTCAATTGCACTTTCAACGAATCAAAAAGCTTAAAATGCATAAGGATAAAAATCATTTTGGTTGAAGAGTAATACGGGAAAGAACTAGTTACTAAAAATAAAAGAGAAATATTTGAAAAGCCTAAACTCATACCTAGTTTTATGTCTAAACTTGAATATCATTCTTTCATTGGTTATATCTAAGGGACCAACTTCATCATAAACCGAACATCTCATTTCACTCACAATATCATTGTTCATTTTCACTTTTCACCTCATATGAAATATTTACGCCTTTTTATTCACTAAACTATGTCTTTTGTAGAAAAGTTTATGTAAACAAAAGGAAACGGCTTCTCAAACAATTTCTCCAAATTAAGTCACAAGTAAGAAAACGATAAGTTTTCTTTCAATAAGCCAGATTATAGTCACATAAAAAATAAAGATTGCACGCAACATATTTAAAGCAATATAGTATGACCAAGCCTTGTTTTATTTAATTTATTTGTAGTCTTACTATTAAACAACTTTAGTTTTTGCTCATTCACCGATGTCATTTAGCCTTACATATACAAACATCTCATTCCTCTTCACTTTTTTTTTTTAATCATCCTCCACCAATATGGTCATATGAAAGACGTTTTAGAACACGCAAAAGACAAAATAATATAGACAATTTTAATTCTGTAACTTATTGTTAGAAAAGTGGTTAAAGGTGTGATAATAATATTAAGTAATCTATTTAAGGTGTGTTTATTTTCACTTTCTAAATAAAGTTTAGAATAATTTTAAAAATATAGATATATCAGTTTTGATCTGACAGAAAAACAGAAACTAGTAACTTATTAAACAACGAAGGGCGCTACCTTTTGATGTTCGTGTCTTGACATGCTCGAAATGATATTAGCTCAACCTAGTTTGCATAAGGACATATATGCCTGGTCATATGAAGAACAAGCCAAAGATTCGAATAACGAGATGAAAACAACATATATAAATGATTAGTGGTACTTCCCCTCGTAAGTTAGATTACGGCCACAATAGACTTTACAATGACTAAATCCGTTTGTGGCAAATAACTCATCCAAACAAACTTTGCAATGATTAGAGTTGCGAGATTAATGATGTAGGCATAAACAGCTCATCCAAACACTCCACTCAAGTTTGCTAACCAAAGAGCCAAACACTCTGCTCAGAACTTACACAGAAGTTATGCAAATGCATTACACTTAAGAACTAAGAAGCTCCACACAAGATGAAGATTATGTTAAGTAGAAGTTTGCACCAGATGTATTTAAACTCTTCATGTACTTCTCACTTTGTAACAATTTCATAATTCATAATAAATCATTTCAATGTGTCCAAAATACTCTCTAATTTCTCTATGCAAATCGACTTTAGGTTCATCGGTTAATTAGCAATTATAGGTTCGGTGAAGACTAAAGATCACTGGGATCTTTTTCATCAATTGACTATTTAAAGTTGGAATAAAACTCTCCTGAATGGATTTGTAGTTTGCACTATTGTATGTCCACATACATGCAATATTGTAGAAACATAAGCAAGAGAAAAATGTAATATTGTACCAACAATCAACCAATTCAAAGTCAAATAAACACCACTCCTTGAAATAGCAAAAGATGTATAGACAATATATTATGTTACTGCATACCACTTAATTTCACAACATCCGATTTATCACATAATGTATCACAATTTATGACACTTCGCTATTATCAATTTTCATACTCAAACTCAATTGTAAGTGATAAACTTCAACAAAATATTTGACATAACCATATTGATCAAGAAACCCAAAAACAATACAATTATAAACATTAAATCGAAGACAGATATTGTACCTTTTTAAGTATTTGGATAGAAGCTTTTGTGGTTACTGAGAGAAGCTTTTAAAGTATTGGGAATCGCAAGTGGTGGTGGCTTAGATGGTGATTGAGGAGGGGTGAATGATGGAATGGAGACCGTCCTTTTTTATAAAATTTTACCTAATGACCCTTTAGTAGAGTTTTTTTTATGACCATGGCATTTTAGAAAATTATTTATCAAAGTATGTATTCCTGAAATATTTAACAAAATACTCCGTGTATTTAATTTTCTTTGTCTTTAATGAAATTATAAAAATCATATATAATGAGTTCTTTGCATCTAATCAACTATCCTATACATGCTCGTCAACTTGTTTATCAACTTTTCCAACGTCTTTCTCTGCTTAATTAAAACAAAAGAATTAGCCATCGTCCATGTTTCCTATGTTTCACCAATTCCGACTCCCTTGTCGCCGAGGATAATGATGTATGCCTGCACGGCATGATTGTGATCACTCGAATCGAAAGTAACAATAACAAGTAAACGAAAACATAGTATTCCAATTAGGTAAACCAGGATCTTCTCATGAATTGGCGAAAATTTTGAAGGCCCTGTACGAAATTATATAATGAGGCATTTCGTTAACCAATATTATATATAAAGTGTCACCGTTTATAAGATATAATTCAATTAGTTATCTAAACGTTCTAACATATTACTCATTTAAGTTATCTTCTCATCTAAATACTTTTTTCTTCGTGAAAAATATGTATACACGTGCATATAATTATTAACACGACAAATTTTGAGGGCCCTAAAAAATTTGGGGCGTTGAGCGGTCGCTCACTTTGCACACCCTTAGTGACGGCCCTGAGGTAAACGATGTGACAATGTTGTTTAAAGTTGGTTTTGTTGATCATATTATTCGTGTTAATAGCAACCACATTGTTTGTTTATGTCATTTTGTTCTTGGAGGGGATGATGCAGAAATTATGTTGACATCGGGATCATAATATAGAAAAGCACATAAAACTCTTTCGAGTGGTGACGTCCAAATCAAAGCGTATATCATCACTGTCGCTCGTGATGGACTTGGCAACGATGAGGATAAATGAGATAATCATATAGATGGAGATGATGAACATGGCTACTAATAACGCTGCCTTTCATAAGTTTTTATGAGTTTTTATGATTTTATACAAAGAAAAAAGAAAATAACTCAATATTTTAATTATTTTTTTTAAAATACATAATTTGTTAAATAACTTTTAAAAGTACCATATTCATTTAAAAACCTCCCCTTTAGTATTAATCCAATATTACATATCCAGTATATGTGTTTAGAAACGAATTTTATAAAGGGTTGACCAATTGAAGTCAATTTTGATTTCGCTTAAGTGGCAGAATTAATCAACCTAATTGGTTTTTTTTTTAATAAGATTATTTTGGCAAAAACACTTCAAAATGATGTAATTATTTTATTATATAAAAGATAAGCTAACATATCCAATATATGTGTTTAGATTATTTTTTAATTAAACACACGAATTTTATAAAGGGTTGACCAATTGAAGTTCAATTTTGATTTCGCTTATGTGGCAGTGATTGGTTTATTTTTTTTAATAAGATTGTTTTGGCAAAAACACTTCAAAATGATGTAATTATTTAATTATATTAAAGATAAGCTAGATCCGAATAAAACTAATGAAAAACAGTAAAATAAACCGTAACTGTTATAAGGTAGACTTTAAGTAATAAAAATGTAAAACAGTAAAATAAACCCAAGATGTTTAAAATTAAGAGACTATAAAATGAATTAAAATATAAAACTAGTAAGAATAACAGGCTCGTGTTAATTTCATAAAGTAAAAAAATATACGCCAAGCGCACATATTAAGAAACTTTATTAGTCTAACATACGCATTTGTCGCATATTTTAGTTTCGATGTCATAATCCTATCCATATACTACTCCCAAGTTTGATTATTCATCGATGTGGGATAATTACAAAACCAAAACTTATTCCGCCTTCAAGCTTATGTTTCATCACTCTCTTCATCATCTCACACTGCAGCAAGCAACCGAATCAACAAGAATACATCACACTCACTCTTTCGCATGAATTGGCTTCACATGTGAAGTCACCAACACCACCACTATTTCCGACACCATCCCGACAAACACCATCAAACTCACCGGTCATATTCCTCTAAGTATATTAAAAAAAATCAAACATGAATCGTGGCGTACCTGGTCATATGAAGAACCAGTGAAATATTCAATAAGGTGATAATCATGAAAAGAACGTATAAAAATGATTCGTACTAGTACTTCCCTTGCTATATGTTGAGTCAATCTTGTTTTTCAAAAGGCGAGACATGCATTTAAAGAAATATGGATTATGGCTATTCTAACAAGTTTTTCAATGTCAATCACATTCTAACAAATATGACTTTGACTTGGAGGGGATATGAGTTCGTAACGATGCCATTCACCTTTCATACTTTGGCCATTGTGGATGCTGGTTGAATGGTCATGATGAGAAGGTGTTATGAAAATGTAGTTAGATGGTATGATGCAAATCAAAGGTGAATTTAGCTTCTGTTTCAAAGATGTTGTTGTGAATGAAGATGCTATGTGTGTTGTCTGTCTGTCTGTCAGAGTTTAGTTGTATCCGGTATATGTTGTTGTTCTATCAGATATCGGATGTTTGAATGTCTATTATGTATATGATTTGGGACATGTCCAAATCATTGCATTGTTATTCCTATTATGTAAATTTGAAAGATTAATATATATACTTCACCGTTTGCAACAAAAAAAATGACTTTAATACTCTAAGCGCTTATGTATAAATTAGTTCTATACACACAAAAACTAGCATGAGAAATATATTGTGTACGCTATTTTTTATGTTCTTTTATAGTAGTTAAGAGTTAGTAAGATTAATTTGAGCTCAAATACTAAAGTATTGGTGTTCATTGTTCCTTCGTAATGGAAGTGAGAGTCCATTTTAGTTGATTAGAGCTGCAAAATTGACTTTAGCTTTATCGGGTTAAGCAACTATAGGTTGGGTGAAAGACTAAAGATTGAGGAGTGGTGTTATCATTTTGGGTTAATGGCAAGCAATAGCAATCTACTTTCTCATTTGTTCAAATATCAGATACGAACTTAAAAAAATACAACAATACCAATCCAACTTTCAAATTTTGTTTCATTATCACACGTTTTTGTGTCATCTCTTTGCACCGTTAGTCCTTTTGACTAACGACCGTTAGTCATCTCATTGCGCCGTTAGTCTTTTTTATACGTTTTCATACGTTTTTATCCATTTTATACGTTTTCGCATGTTTTCTTACGTTTTTGTTCGTTTATAAACGTCTTCGTCTATTTGTATACGTTTTTATATGTATTCTTACGTTTTTATCCGTTTTTATGCGTTTGCGTCCGTTTTTATAGGTTTGCGTCTGTTTTATTACGTTTTCATCTGTTTTTATATGTTTTTACGCTTTTATCCGTTTTATCCATTTTCATACGTTTTTGCCCATTTCTATACGTTTTCATACATTTTTGTTCGTTTTTATAAGTTTTTTTATATGGTTTTTCGTTTTAAGACGTTTTTGCCCGTTTCTATACGTTTTTGTTCGTTTTTATACGTCTTCATCGTGTTTTATACGTTTTTTATGTTTTCATACGTTTTGTCCATTTTCTTACGTTTTCATACGTTTCTGTTCATTTTTATACACTTTCAGCGGTTTTTATACATTTTTTTTACCTTTGCATCCATTTTTGCCCGTGTTTATACGTTTTTGTTCGTTTTTATATATTTTCGTCCATTTTATACGGTTTTTACGTTTTCATATGTTTTGCCCGTTTTTATATGCTATCATATGTTCTAGCTCGTAAGAAAACGTATAAAAACGAAAAAAACATAAAAAATCAGACGAAAGCGTATAAAAACGGACGCAAACGTATAAGAACGTATGAAAACGTAAGAACACGTATAAATATGGATAAAAACGTATGAAGACGTATAAAACTGGCGAAAACGTATGAAAACGCTTGAAAACGCATAAAGACGGACGAAAACGTTTAAAAGGGAACAAAAACGTATGAAAACGGGCGAATATGTATAAAAACGGATAAAATGTGAGAAAACGTATAAAAAACGTAATATTTTTGAGTTAATTACAAACGGTCGTTAGTCAAAAGGACTAACAGTTCAACTAAAACGTATGATAATGAAACAAATTGGAAAGTATATTGCTAATACATGCCTAACGGACTAACGATGCAAAGAGTTGGATGGGTATTGTGGTATTGTTTTGCATTCGTATCTGATATTTGAATAGATGAGAAAGTACCTTACTATTATATTCCCTTAACCTTATCATTTTCTTTAATTTAAGGTAATGTTTAACGTTGATAACAAAAATTCATCTTTATGTTTTTTATCACCATTTTTGGGGTCTTGTAATTAACTAATTATATAATAGTACTCCTTCCGTCCTAAAATTTAAGTCTATTTTGACTTTTTGAGTCAAACTTTGATCTCAAATATTTTTGTTTGTATTATATAATACTTGATGGAAATTATATCAATGAAAAATACTTTTAAAACACAATTCATCCATATATTTTGCATCAAGTATTATATAATACAAACAAAAATATTTAAGGTCAAAGTTGAATTTAAAAAATCTAAATGAACTTAAATTTTGGGACAAAATCGGTCTAATCGGATTAATCGGACAAAGGCGCTTAAAAATTGGTTAACAAAATCGCTTAAAAATCGGACAAAATCACTTAAAAATCTGTTAACAAACCGATTAATCAGACAAAATCGGTCAAAAGTCGCTTAATAATGGTCAACAAACCGAGTAATATTTATGTTTGACTTTGAACTTTGAAGAATTATGTATTATGTCTATAGAGTTGAGTTCCATATATAATTCATATTTGTCATATAACCAATGAAACAATCATAACCATTCATTTTCTATCTAAATTAATAAAAAAATCATTTTTCACATTTTTTTTAAAGCAACATATCTTACAAACGGTAAATATTCAAGCTACAAAAAATACACCATCGTGACGAAAATTAAATTATCTTTCTATAAATATGCATTGTTATATACTTTTGACGAAGTTTTTTTTTTAAATTTCGCCCAGAAAAATCACATGTGATTTGTAAAAATCACATGTGATTAGTAAAAATCAAATCACATATGATTTTAACAAATCACATGTGATCATGTGATTTTTCTGGATGATTTTTTTTTTAAAAAAAGGTCGTCGAAATTATATAACAATGCATATCTATAGAAAGATAACTTAATTTTCGTCGAGATGGTATGATTTTTTTGGCGTAACGATTAACGGTTTATGAGATATTTAATTTAAAAAAAAAAAGTGTGAATATATTTTAATAAAAGAAATGAGTGGTTAGGATTGGTTGATTAGTTTTATGACAAATATGAGTTCTATAATGAACTTTTCTCTATGTCTATATTTAAACACTTGAATTATTTGAACTTTGATGCAATAAACTTATCTCATACATATAAAATAATATAATATCTAAAATTACATTTTTGCGCATACAAATTCCAATCCGATTAAATCTCCGCCTAACAGATTAATCGTTACGCCCCTACCCAACCGCTTCACTAGCGCCTACGATTTTTACAACCTTGCTTATAAGTTGATGGGTCGTAATTTTTAGAATTTACCGGTTAGAGGGAATATGACTTGGGGGTGGCGTAAGATTCTTCATGTACGTCCTGTTATACGACAATTTTTTTTGGTATACTTTGGGAGATGGTAATACAACTTCCATTTGGTTTGATAGATGGTGTTCTCTTAGTCCGCTAATGAATTTATTATCAGCTCGTGATATCTCTAGAAGTGGATTTCTGTTATCTTTTAAAGTGGCAGATTTAGTTCGTGATGGTATATGGCAGTGGCCAAATGATTGGGCCTCACGCTTCCCCAATATATACACGTTGGATACTCCTGCTCTTGATCCTAGTGCTCGTGATACTCTATTTTGGAAGGATAGAACCGGTGCTCTAAAACAATTTTCTGTAGGGCTGGTGTGGGACTTAATTTGAGGTAGGAATGATGAGGTTGCGTGGGCAAAAGTTGTATGGTTTGCTCATTGTATACCTCGTCATGCTTTTCATCTTTGGTTGGTCGTGAAACGTAAGTTGAAAACCCAAGATGTGCTGAGACATTGGGATGTAAATGACTCGACTAATTTAAATCTGATGCAGTGCCCTTTGTGTGAGTTGCAATCGGACTCGCATCAACACCTCTTCTTCGAATGCACGTTTTCTTCACAGGTGTGGAATAAAGTTAAAAGGGCTTGCTGAAATGCATAATATTACTCCTGTTTTTGATGTTATCATTGCGTGGCTTATTCCTAGAGCGAAGCTTCGATCGGTTAGAGGCGTTGTTCCTAATATTGTGGTGGCTGCTTCAGCTTATTTTATTTGGCAAAAACGAAACCTACGTTTATTTCAAAAGAAGAAAAGGTCGGTAGAGCAAGTGATTGAAGTCATTACTTCTACAGTTCGTCTAAAACTCTTGTCATTTCCCTATAAAAAGTCAAAGAATGTGGACTTGCTTTTGGAAAAGTGGAAGCTCCCTGATTGTCTTGTTCGAGATGGAGGATAGCTTTTATTGCGTTGTTCATGGCCTAGTAGTTTTGTTCGATCTGCTATATGTTTATTTTGCATGTCTAGGTTGTTTGTATTGCGAGTTCGGGTTTGTCTTTCTCGCTAGTTGGTGGTTCAAAGCACTATATAGGTGCGTTATACTAGTAAATGTGGCACTTAGCCACATTTCCTGTACCGATTATATTTTTTTTAGTTGGTGGTTCAAAGCACTATAGGTGCATTCGAGACTAGTAAATGTGGCACTTAGCCACATTTCCTGTACTGATTATATTTTTTATAGTAAATATTTTACCAGGGAAAGAATCCCATTACCCAAAAAATTAAAGAATAGCACTCTTGATGTTGCATAAAGTGAGATCACAAACTTTCCGGATGCAACTTGATGTATATACATACTTCTTTGCTTTCAACTTATATTGTTTGAGTGATGTGGGATTATCCCAAGACCCCCCTAGGCATCAAATATTGACTTGAGAATGTAAAAACACGAGAAGCTTACATAGTCTGCATGCCGGAATTTCGAGGTGAGTATATCCTCCCCATCTCCCATGTTAGACCCACTCCCTCATACCAAATTGAAAATAATCACCTTTCCCAACTACTTCGGTGAGTGGGAGAGCGGCAACGAGCTCTGTATATAAGAAATGGAAGAACAAGGAATCAATATAAATAGAAAAAATGTGGAAGGAATTTTTAATATGAGTTCATAGTGTTCTTTATAAACCGCTTTAGAGTTTGTTTATCAATCCATGTGACTATGTGAGACAAAGACAAAACCAAAACTCTTTTACTATCTCAAACTTTTGTTTCAAACACCTCATTTCACTCTTTTATATGAAAATGCAAGTAAACAAAAGGAAATGGTTTTTCGAATAATATCTCCACATTAAGTCGCAAGTACGAAAAAGCTTCGTCCTTATATTCAATAAGCTAAATTAGAATCACATAAAACGAAAACAGAAACAAATGAGCTTTTCGGAAACTAAAGAAATTTATAGTTAAGATCATTTAGTAGCAGTAACTCACATTGCATCATGTACATTCATATCGGAAATAAAAGAAATGTTTTTCAAAATGAAAATTGGCCTATACACATGTATTAAACAATCAACTTCCTTAATACGTCTGTTTCTCAGACTTTTTTTTCCTTCTTTTTTTAATATTTATTTTGTTGGAAATTAAAGAAATTTTTTTTATAGTTAAGATCATTTAGTAGCAGTAACTCACATTGCATCATGTACATTCATAGTCTTACTTATAAATGTACAATCAGAAGGACTAAAAAAAATTTCTTTAATTTCCAACAAAATAAATATTAAAAAAAGAAGGAAAAAAAAGTCTGAGAAACAGACGTATTAAGGAAGTTGATTGTTTGATTGTTTAATACATGTGTATAGGCCAATTTTCATTTTGAAAAACATTTCTTTTATTTCCAAGAAACACACTTATTAAAGATGTTGATTGTTTAATAAATATGTCTTCTTTGAATTCTTTGGTTCATATTTCCATAGTATTAGTTATATAATCCTCTAAAGTTACTGTATCCATCGATGTGGGATACTTACGTATTAAACAAGAACTTAGTTCTTTCTTCACATTTTATGATTCAAGTGCCTTAATGCCCACTCGGCAACTCACTATCAATGTCTTAATTACTCCCTACATAGACTTGATAAGCCAACATATTCGTACGATGTTGTCAAAACATAATTAAAATTAATTGATAAAAAATGAGAATAGTGTTAAAGGTTATTTGTGAAGATAAAAAAAAAGAAAAAGAAAAAAGTAATGTCTATTTATAAGTTTAAAAATGTTATGCCTAAATTTCTCCAAATACTACTTACATTCACAATCTAATAATTGAGATAGTCTAATTTGAATAGAAGAGCCAAGTCCCTTCATTAAATGAATTTGATCGGAATAACATCAAACAAAAAACAGTAAAATAGTTCGAAAGAAAATGGGGATTTAAGCCTTTAATTTCATCCTAGAAGGTCGAAACTATATAAACAAATAGAAATGCTAACACCCAAAGTAAATTTTAATTACAACATATATTCGGTATTAATACCACCCTTGAATTCAAAACATTGCATTATTCATTCCTTGGTATAAATCAAAGACATTGAATATGGATTATACAGAAGAACTGTGACTTTCTCTTTAAGAAGCAAAATTCGAATTAAATTAAATTAAAAAATAATAATAATAAATAAATAAATAAATAAATAAATAAATAAAAAAGAACCTTAGGTTTTATTCCAAGCACATCAACAAAAAAGAGTGTCAGCAACCTTTAAAGAGTTGATAAATAGGGATAAGTGTTTCTAAATGTATCCAAGTTACCACGTTTTACTAAGTTGTGTATCCACCTATTAATCCTCCTAAACAATGCAAACAACTTACTAATTCTACTATTATATACATAATTTAACATTTGTTAAGAGATATTTACGTAAATCGTCCTTGTAGCAAGGAACAAATTGCAACCAAGGTCCTTACTTTCACTTAAAATTATTTGCATAACTCGTCCTTGTCGTTAGGGTCGGTCAACGGGTCGGGTCGACACGTGTCACCACCTGAGTAGTGCCACGTGCCATCGGGTCGGGTCGGAAACGGGTCGGGTTGCCACGTGGACCAATGAGGTGGTGCCACGTGGCACTGAGTATTAATACCCTAAGTTGGCTCACCTGGGATTCGAACCCGGGATGTTTGAGTCACAAGCAAAGGATGCACCATCTGCGCTGGTGCATACCTTCATTAGTATCATGCGAATATTTGTATTTAACCACGTTTGATATTTGGACTGTCATAATAAAAGGGTCAATGTCAGCTTTGGCCTATCAATTTAAGGGTTATATGGACTGTCAAAAAATAAATAAATATACCGCCGGACTCGTTTTTTCGTGCTCTTTCCAATGGTATGCTCGGGGAATTTTTTTGACTTCAAACGAACCTCGAAAAATGCGAAAATCACCGTTTTTTCTTTGTTTTCGCATTTTTCGAGGTTCGTTTGAAGTCGAAAAAATTCCCCGAGCATACCATTGGAAAGAGCACGAAAAAACGAGTCCGACGGTATTTTTCTCAAATTTTTATCCAGTTCATAACCCCGTTAAATTGATAGGTCAAACCTATTTTGAACCTTTTAGAATTTAAAAAATGGGCTATAAAGAAAGAGGGTTAAAGGAGATAAAGTGCATGTATATTATTGAAGGTATGCCCATCTCACATGGGTTCGATCCCAGTGGAGAGCAATATTGTTATTATTTTGCATAGCCACGTGGCACCACCTCATTGGTCTACGTGGCAGGCCGACCCGACCCTATGACCGACCCGAACCATTGACCGACCCGACCCGTTGACCGACCCTAACGACAAGGACGAGTTATGCAAATAATTTTAAGTGAAAGTAAGGACCTTGGTTGCAATTTGTTCCTTGCCACAAGGACGATTTACGTAAATATCTCTTAACAAATGTTAAATTATGTATATAATAGTAGGATTAGTAAGTTGTTTGCATTGTTTAGGAGGATTAATAGGTGGATACACAACTTAGTAAAAAGTGGTAACTTGGATACATTTAGAAACGCTTATCCCCAAGTTAACAACATATTTGGAAGTCATAACACTTTATGTTTGAAAAGCAAAATGAACCATAAAACTTTAACCTTAGGTTTTATCCCACAAACATGGAAAAAAAGAGTTTAAGTGATGGATGAGGATCCTCTCATGTTTATTTGAACATGAGAGGTAATGTTGTGCTTGTGGTAATTGTACATTGCTATTAATGGAAAACATTTATTTTATTTTATCTCAAGTGTATAATCACAAGAAGCACAACATTACCTCGAACATGAGAAGATCCTTATCCTTAAGTGATATTCAGATTGAAGAATGGAGATCCTTCGTTTAATAACTATGGTACATAATTTGAGTTATAAACTCCCCTACTAGTTTGTTCCTTCATTCATGTGGGACAAAGTCAAAAAATCAATCTCCGCCATCATGACTCGTGATATATATGAACTACTCTCATCAAAGTAATATGCGCATGATTAATAGTTCAGATATGGGGAAACGAACATTGTATAGCACATTACTTTTTATCATGATAGAATCAGGGCCGTCCCTGTTCCACTTTAACAAACGTTGCCTTTACCTAGCGCCCGACTTTGAAGCTCAATGATTTCTCAATTCTCTCTTTTTCTTTTCTTTTTTACACTTTCAGTATAGAGATACTTGTTTTCTTATAGACTAAATTACACCATTCGTCCCTATGATTTGCCCAAAATAACACCGCAAGTCCATTTATTTTTATTTTTGCGTCATGAGTCCTTATGGTTTGCCAAAATAACACTATAAGTCCCTATCGCTAACGATCGTTAGCTTTCTCCATTAACTCTCACATGTGCCTTACATGTGCCGTCCATTTCTAACGATCGTTAGCGTTTTTGCACGTTTTCGTCCATTTTTGCACGTTTTCGCACGTTTTCATCCGTATTTGCTCGTTTTCGTCCGTGTTTGCACGTTTTTGTCCGTTTTGACACGTTTTTGTTCGTTTTTGCACGTTTTCGTCCGTTTTTGCACTTTCTCGTCCGTTTTTACACGATTTCGTTCGTTTTTGCATACTTTTGTTCGTTTTTTCAGGTTTTCGTCCGTTTTCGGACATTTTTGTCCCTTTTTGCACGTTTTCGTCCGTTTTTACACGTTTTCATCAGTTTTTCACGTTTTTTTTTGTTTTCGTCTGTTTTTCACGTTTTCGTCTATTTTTTCATGTTTTCGTCCGTTTTTGCATGTTTTCGTTTGTTTATTTTCACGTTTTTGTTCATTTTTTTACGTTTTCGTACGTTTTTTCACGTTAAAAAAAGAACAAAACCGTGAAAAAACGGACGAAAACGTAAAAAAATGAACAAAAACGTGAAAAATTGAACGAAAACATGAAAAAATAGACGAAAAAGTGAAAACATACGAAAACGTACAGAAACAAACAAAAACGAACAAAACGTGCAAAAATGGATGAAAATGTGTAAAAACGGACGAAAACGTGCAAAAACGAAAAAAAAAACCGTTCGAAAACGGATGAAACATGCAAAAACAGACAAAAACGTGTAAAAACGGACGAAAACTTGAAAAAAAGGAACAAAAGTATGCAAAAAACAACGAAAACGTGTAAAAACGGACGAGAACGTGCAAAAACGGACGAAAACGTGCAAAAACGGACGAAAACGTGCAAAAACGTGTAAAGACGGACAAAAACTTGCAAACACGGACGAAAACGAGCAAATACGGATGAAAACGTGCAAAAACGGACGAAAACGTGCAAAAACGGACGAAAACGTGCAAAAACGCTAACGATCGTTAGAAATGGACAGCACATGTAAGGCACATGTGGGAGTTAACGGAGAAAGCTAACGATCGTTAGCAATAGGGACTTATGGTGTTATTTTGGCAAACCATAAGGACTCATGATGCAAAAATAAAAACAAAGGAACTTGCAGTGTTATTTTGACCAAACTATAGGGACGAATGATGTAATTTACTCTTTCTTATATTAAGAGCCATAATATATGAAAATACCGAAACAATAACGACAAACAGTTACCAAACGCTTACAATGTTCAATGCATCACCATGAATTTTGTTAATTTCTTGTATCCTATATATCATATTTTTAGTTGGATTGTGTTTCAAAATATCAATAGAATTGCATAATTTCAGTAATCAAATTCACTGATATATATTTGATTTAAAATAGAAGATGTAACATAATATCTATCCAAACCTGTTATATATACATTTGTTTAAAATAAATGTATAACAAGGAAAACGAAAACAAAATTTTTTGCGCCCTGTGCAGTTGCTCACTTTGCGCAGGCCCATATCCGGCCTGGATAGAATAAAGTATTAACTCTATTTAAGACAAATCGGCTCCTATTCCATGTACTAGCCACTAGACTTGTGATTAAACATAGAAATATAAGGGTGATGGATGTTTAACATTGACATAACTCGATCGTTGTTTTAAATGATAAATCGTTGATATACTCTCATGATCATTATTCTTTGTATCAACAACTTCTTCTTTAACAATCTCATTCCATTGCAAGTTGATTGAGCCATTTTGAAAGCTTGGTGTGACGCAATTTATAACAACATGAGCCTATGAAAGCATCTTCTTAGCTTGAAAACATTTCAAGACGCTCAACATTAGTTGTTATTATGGCTTAGGACCGGGTCTAAAATGGGAGATGGGGAGGTTATTTACCTAGAAATCCCGGCATGTAGACTATGTAAGCTTCTCATGTTTTTACATACTCAAGATACGATGCCTAGGGGGTGTTGGGTTAAATCCCACATCGCTCAAGCAGTATAAGTTGAAAGCGAGAAAGTTTGTATATAAACACTAAGCTGCATAAAGAAAACTTGTGGTACCACGTTATGCAACATAAAAAGAAGGGAATTGATACCTACACCATATTTTTTGATTTATGCACCATAATTTGTGCATTACAGTTTGTACTATACAATACTATAAAAAAAATGGCCGTAGTATTTCCCTTTTACGTTCTATGTTTCGGCATAACCGCCGGTACTTTGAATATTGAGGGCAATATTCATTTCTAGTGTGGGAGGAATTCTCACGAATTTTATCATGTAATTATACCACCCAATTCCCCCATTTTTGGCCAATTTTTTTTTTTAGTAAGTGTATTGCACTTACTCAGCTTACGGTTATCAGTCCGCCATGTCTAATAAACAAAAGGATTGGCTAATCCAGAGCAAACGGCTCTTGGTAAAGATATCTCAAATCCGTTGACGGCTTGCAATTTGCCCAAAATTTTATAGTGTTCAAATTCACCATATCTTTAACTAGTAAAGAGTTGGCTAGCTCGCAAGTTTATGGCTTGTGGTAAAGGCAGTTGGAAAACCATAATTGGCAATCGACTCACCAAAGATATTTTATCTAAGAGTTGGCTAGTCCAGAAGTAAACGGCTTCTGGTAAAGACAAATCAAAACCGTTTACAGCTGGTGATTTGCTCAAAATCATTTGGTTATCATTGTACCAAGGTTCTTACTTGAACTGAAACAATTGGCTACTCCAGAAGTAATGGCTTTTGGTAAAGAGATGAAATCCATTAATTTTTCATAAAAGATTGCTAGGGACTAGCAATAGTTTAGTATAGGGGATTGATGTGTGTCTAAATACACATCATTTTATACCCATCTAGACTGCTAAAACATCTGAAAACACTCAGAAATGCCACAAAATACTATAAATATCATTGAAATGTGTTTTTATGTGTTACAAGTGCAAAAGGATTGAAAACTGATGAAAAACAACAAACTTTACATAATTTACAGTTTCAGTCCCTAAACTTTCATAAATTGGCAAAACTAGTCCCTGGTAATTCAAAACTTGTAAAATATCATTAAAGGTCCTTGGGGATTCACAAGTTGTTAGAAATAGTCCTTTGAAGTTAAAATTGCATATTTACAACTTTGGTCCCTCAACTTTGAAAAGTGTCAAAATGGTCCCTGGGTTATTTAAAATGGAAAATTAATAAATATAACCCTTGTACTATTCATATATGGCATAATCGGTTCTTGTGTTAACTTTGGAAAAATTGCAGGTTTAACCCCTCACTTTCAGAATATTACAAAAATGGTCCTTGTGATTAAACTACAAACCAACCGGACCCTTTTAATTATTAAAACCCAAAATAAAACCCAAGCCCAAACCCAGCCCAACCTCCTGTTTAATAAAACCAGGGTCAACTCCCCATTCAAACCCACCTTCCCGCTCTCACTATTCACCTTCCTCACCCTCACCTGCAAACCCAAAACCAGTGGTATTCTTCACCACCTCATCACCCCAACTGTCTAAACCACTCATCACCACCCCCCTTCCACCTATATACCAGCCCACAAAGCATTTAATGCTTCCCCACCAATTGAGCTTTACTGTTACACTCACAAAACCTGGTTTTGCTTTCCACCTCACCCTAGCTCCATATCTACTCTTCTATATGTCCCCTCCACCTCACATAACATCCCAAAATCCTTTAATTGCTTCCAAACCACTTGTACTGCTCAAATAACTTTTTGGCGCCAAAAGTCCAAATGGACGATTTCGATGAGATTGATGAATTCAGTGGCCAAGATCAAGTGGGAAAGTCTCAGAGAGGTCGGCTAAGTTCAAAAGATCAATATAAAGCAGCTATGGAGCAATATAGATAGTAGTCTAGTGTAATTTTTCTTAGTTTATGTCGAATTAGTTAATTTTCAATTTCCAGTGTATGTTTAAGCTTTCAAGTATTGAATTAATTTATTTCAGTGTAATGTAAACCTTTTTCAGTAATCAATTTCAATTTTCAAGTACGAATTTATTTTATGCCATTTTCAAGTTCAAATTCTCAAGTTTATTTATATATGATTGTAGTTGATGCTAAGGACTCTTAAGCTCATATAAGCTCCTGACAAAGCTTATAAGCTTTTAGAAACATTAAAACAGCTTTAGTCATTAAAAAAGGAAAATACCAAAAAGAAATCAAGAAAATAGAAAAACAAATAAAAAATTATGTGTTGTGCAAGAAAGAAGCATGGAGCAAGGTTAATTCTGGAATGCCTTGGGTATTAGAAGCTTATTGGTAAGCCTTTAGGTGTGATCTAAGTCCTTGGTTCTCAGTTTTCACTTGGATTCCATTTTGTAAGCTTTTTTGTTCCAATTTGGCATTTTACTGTTTAAGTTATTTATTTGCTTAAAACTTTATGTTTTTATGTTTTTGTGGTGTTGTTAAGTTAAGTTTATTGTTTAAAGTTACTAGTTTGTTCATTAGATTCATGGTTGCTTAAAACTGAAATCATACAGTTGAAATACAATATTTGACACATATATGCTTCATGCTGTTATTGTTGATGTTTTGTGTCTCTATGATCTCATATAATCATGATATAGTTTCTGGATGCAGTTTCATGGTTTAACTTATTGATTTACAACACTAATCACATTACAAGTCTGAAAAAGGGTTGTTTGGATCAAGCTGTTTATCTGAGTTACACTGAGTTATTGTTGTTGTTTGTGGTTGTTATCTGTTATACTAAGTCCTATTAAACCTTTTAAGTCATAAAATACAGTCCTTATTAGTGTAATAGTCAAAATAGCTTTTAATTTTCAATAATTTGTTGTCTGTCAGAATTTATAGGTTCAAACTCATCATATTAGTGTATAAGTTGTTTATCTTGCTTAATTTAGTTTCACATAAGTTTATTATAGCCTATTTAGTAGATAAAAAGGATCAAAGTTCATATAAGTCAACTTGTTAGTGTAACTTAAAAAGTCAAATTTCTCATTTGCAGTTTTTGAATAAACTTGAGAATTTTAGTGTGCTCTTAATATTAAGTTTTAGCTTATCATCTTTTAGGATATTAGTATTTTGCTGCTTATCTTCACTAGAATAATTTTAGTTTATTTTTATTTAGCTTATAAACTGCTTATTTGATAGCTTCTTTTAAGCTATTTTCTGAAAAACTCCCCTGTGCCAGAGGAGTTGGTGTTATCTGCTTGATTTCACAAGCTCACACAGAGCTTATTAGTGGGATCCAGGGCTTGACCCTTAGCTTTTTGGAAAGCTCTCATAGCTGTCTCTTTAGTCCAGTGCTTATTTTCCACTTTGCAGCTTATTTAATAGGGCTGCTACTAGCTTTTAGTTTTGTCCATTTCTTAGTATACACTAAGAAAATAGTGAAATTGTGGCTTTTTCTCAAGCTCACACAGAGCTTATTAGTAGGCCCCAGTGTGAGATTCTTGGCTTTTTGGGAACCTCAATAAGCCAGCTTATTACATCCAAGCTTGCTTTTGACCTCTGATCCCTTGCCCCTAGCTAAATTTGGCCTACAAAATCCTTGCAGGCCTGTTTGGTTGATAGGTTTAGTGGAAGTGCTTATTGGCTTATCCTAAGCTTATCAGTGCTACTTTTTGTAACTTTTTACTCATTTCAGTTCCTTTAACTTATTTTCATCTTATTTCACTTGTGTTTCTTTTTGTTTAGCTTATTTAGCCACTTATTTGAGCTTGAATCATCAAATTGAGCCAAAAGCTAAACTGTTAAGCTCATAAGCTTACATACTGCTTATTTTTAAGTTCTAAAATTTTTGTCTTCATTAAAGTTGCTTATTTTCAGTAGTTTAGTAGTTTTGTAAAAGAAAATTCAAGAAAATCCAACTTTAAAAATAGTGATAGCGTTTATTTAATATAATTTAGCTTTTTAATTTTCTTTTCAGCTTATTATTAAGCACTTATATGTTTTTATGTTTTTCTTAAGTTTCTGTCATATTAAAGTATTTTTAAGAATTTTCTCAGATTTTTCCTTTGTCATCTAGTATTTTTAAATTAATAATAGTTTAATTAATAATTAATTAATATTAAAGTATTAAATAGTAAAATTAATTTTTATTAAGTAAAACCATGTTTTTATATTTTTTCTAGCTTTGTTAACTTAATTAGAACCTATAAAAATTAATCTTATAATTTTCCCTTTTTATTTTCTAATTTTAATCCTTTACTTAGTTTAATTAGATTTGAATTATGAATTAAGTTTTTAATTTATAAAACCTTCGCTAAAAGACAAAAATATTTTTTTTTTAATTTTTATAAATCTTTTAAGTTGTTCTAGATTTTTAGAAAATAAATTTGTAATTTTCTTAGTTAGTTTTGTATTATAAATCCTTTTTAGATTAATTAAACTAAATTTTAAATAAGTTTAAAATAGTTTTGATTAATTAATTAATATTAAATTAATATAATATTAGTAAAATATTTTCTTTTTAGATTTTAATTTTCTTTAAGTTTAAAAAGTTTTAAAATTTTCATTTTATACCCTTTAGTTTTAAACTTGTCATTTCAAGTCCCTGTAGTTTTTAAATTTACATTTTTATTTACTTGCTATACACGTTTGTTTAATCTGATTGTTTTGCTTTGTAGCTCTGTATCCAAATACAATTCCAAACAATCAGTAGTGTAATTATCAACCAAAATCCTTACAGATCATTATCCTTAGTGATCATTCTACTTCTGAACGTTTTCACACACCATTCAACCTCCGTGGGACTTAACGACCCGGGAATCCACTAAATTCCAAGGGAAATTGTATTGAGTCCATAATAGTTGACTTTTGTTGACTAAAACCTTTGGTCAATATTTCTTGACTGTTTGGGCTGAATCAAATTTTTGGCGCCGCTGCCGGGGAGGCTGAAGCGTGTTTTTAAACATTTTCAGACCAATACTTGCACATATACCACCTTTTGTAAACAGTTTTTTGTAAAGTTATCAATATCAAAAAGTTCATTAACACTTTTCCTGAAGTGTTAACAACACCAAAAAAAATATAAAACAACAAAACAATCGTAACGTTTTCTATCCTGTATTTTCTTTAAGGTGATTCTTAAAGAGGTACGATTTGGTTAAACGAGACGATACCAAAAATATTGTCCAAAAGTATTTAAACCCTTAGCACAAATCCATACCTACGTCTTTTTAGTGGTACTTAATAAATACATAAAAATCAACTACCGCAAACCAAGGCAGAACACCTACCAACTGGGGGTGTGAACATTAATAAGTTCCCAATCTTAAAGATCAAAACTTGCCTTTGTGTCCTTGTGATTTGGTGTACCTTTTTCAAAGAAGCCATTTCATTTGTGATTATTGGTTTAAGTTCACTTGTCATTTTGCCTCGCATTTGTTTTTGAAAACTGATTTTTATACTTAGTGCATGCGCACTCGTTCTTCCAACTCCACAAGTCCACTTTCAGAGCTTGTAAGTATTCCGCGTAGACGTAGAGGACGTTCTGCTCCTTCAGCCGTGACTGAGGAACGTCTAGCACCACCACCCCCTGTCGTAATGGCAGAAGAAAAACCAATGAATGAGCTTCTCCAAGCACTCATCGAGGGTTACGGAGATGCCATTGTTGTCCCAGCCATCGTGGCTGATACCTTCGAGCTCAAAACCGGGTTGCTTAATCTTGTAACCCAAAGCCAATTTTATGGTTTTGAGCGGGACGACCCTCATGCACATATTCGATGGTTCAACAAGATTGCATCGACCATCAAATACAAGAATGTCCCACATGAAGCAATTAAGCTTCTTCTGTTCCCATTTTCTCTAGAGGGACAAGCCCGGATTTGGCTTGAGAAACAACCCCCTCGTTCCATTGAGACATGGGAGGATTTAGTCACTAAGTTTGTTAACGAATTCTATCCTCCATCCCGAACTACAAGTCTTAAGAATGAGATACTGAAATTCACTCAAAGATTTAATGAATCATTCGGTGAGGCATGGGATCGTTACAAAGAGTTGCTCCGAAAGTGTCCGCATCATGGTTTTTCCGATTTAATGCAAATGGATACTTTCTACAATGGTCTGAGCCAAACTGACCAAGACTCTTTAAATGCCTCCGCGGGAGGTAATTTCCTGAGCAAAACCACAAAAGAAGCCTTGCAAATCATAGAAAACAAGTCCCAGGTCCGCCCTATATGAACAAAGACATATTAGTCTCAGTCTAATGCATGACCTTCTACTTCATCTCACGTGAGTACATCTAGCACCGATGCTAAGATTGACAAACTCACGGATGCTATTCAGGCTTTGGTTCTTGCAAACCAAAAGAAAGTCACTTTCACACAGACACCATCACATGGTGAAGTGAAGAAAGTCGAGGTCTGTGTCACTTGTGGTGGCCCTCATGCATACTACAACTGTACTGCCACCGATGGTAGTCCGTTTGAAGCCAATGCTATAGCCGGTACTTCACATCAGGGAGGTAATCAATACCGTCCTCAAAATGAACCAAACTACCGTGCTAATACTTATCAGGGACCACCCGGTTTTAACCAGAATCATAACATGCAAAACCGGAATCAGAACCAACCTAGAATGAACCAAGGTTATCAAAACCAAGGTAATTTCTATCCCGGACCAAATCAAGGTTTCCAACATCAAGGAAACTTTAATCAAAACAATTTCAATCGAGGGAATCAATTTCATGGAAATGTGAATCCTAACCAAGGGAATTTCCAACAACAAGGCTATAATCAAAACATACGGCCTCAAAATTTCCCTCCACCTCCTCCAGTATCAACATCTGATGAGCTTTTGAAGCAATTCATGAAATCCCAAGAGGAAATGAACAGGTTGTTGGTTAGCCAGATTTCTGACATTAAGAAGTCTTTAAATGATCAACCCTCGGGCTCAGGAAAACTTCCGAGCAACACGATCGCTAACCCGAGGGGCGATGCAAAGGCGATCACAACCAGAAGTGGTGCTTCATATGATGGACCCGCTATTCCTACTACCTCTTCTTCTTCTTTCCTAAAGGTAGTGGAAAGTGAACCTGAGGCGACAAAGTACCAAGTGCAACCCACTAGCTCACAGAGCACTGCACATGTCCATCCTCAAGTTGTCCCGAAACCCAAATCCAAACCAGGAGTTGTTTTTGAACCTCCTGTAGCTCTCGTTGAAAACCAGAAACCCAAATCTTCTATTCCTTACCCATCACGTTTAAATGAGCAAAAGCTCCGCGAAAAAGCCAGTCATCAAATGGACAAATTTTTTCAAATTTTCCAAGAACTACATTTTGACATAAGCTTTGCGGATGCTATCATGCTAATGCCCAAGTTTGCCTCAACTCTCAAACACATGTTAAGCAACAAGGAAAAACTGTTTGAAATGGCTAAAACTCCTCTGAACGAGAACTGCTCAGCAGTTCTGTTAAAGAAGCTTCCCGAGAAGCTTGGAGATCCTGGAAAATTTCTTCTACCTTGTGTTTTTCCAGGAATGATTGAATGCTTTGCCCTCGCCGATCTTGGTGCAAGCATCAATCTGATGCCTTATTCAGTATGGAAGAAACTTTCTCTTCCAGAACTTATTCCTACCTGCATGACTCTTGAGCTTGCAGATCGTTCAATATCGCGTCCTCTTGGCATCGCCGAGGATGTATTCGTGAAAGTAGGAAAGTTCCATTTTCCAGCTGACTTTGTGGTTGTTGACTTCGATGCCGATCATCGGGTTCCCCTCATTATTGGACGAGGATTCCTGAGAACGGGTCGTGCTCTCATTGATGTATTTGAGCAAGAAATCACATTACGTGTGGGTAATGAAGCTGCCACCTTTAACCTTGATCAAACTTCGAGGTACTCCGCAAACTATGATTCTGAGTCGGTTAACCGAATAGATATCATTGATGTTACTTCTGAAGAGTACTCTCAAGAAGTTCTCGGTTATGTTCATAATTCTTCAAGTGATAATCTCACTCATTCATCTCAACCCATCATTGCCAATTCTACTCCTTCTCTCACTCCGTTTGAGGGAAGCGACTTCATCTTGGAAGAGATTGAAGCATACTTGTCTAGTGATTCGGTTCCATGGGAAATTGATCACGCTCCAATTGACATCGAGGGGGACATTCTTCTCCTTGAGAAGTTGCTCAATGATGATCCATCATCAATCCCCCTCACTAGTAATTCAATTCCAGATGGGGTTAATAACAACGAGATTAATCTGGAGAGAGATATTCTTCTTTTTAAGAAGTTGTTAAATCAGGACACTTCTCCTCCACTCCCTCCCGATGAGCTTCATAATAAGGAAGTCAAGTCAGTTGAGAAAACTGAAGAATTTCCTGAGGTTGAACTTAAGGATTTACCACCTCATCTCGAGTATGCATTTCTTGAGGGTGATGATAAATTACCCGTCATTATTGCTCGAGATTTGAGTAAAGATGAGAAGACTGCTCTCATAAAGGGTTTGAAGTTGCACAAGCAAGCAATCGCTTGGAGACTCTCCGACATCAAGGGTATTAACCCTGAATTTTGTACTCACAAGATTTTATTGGAGGATGATTTCAAACCAGCAGTCCAATATCAGAGAAGGGTGAATCCTAAGATTCATGATGTTATCAAACAAGAGGTTCTTAAACTTCTTGATGCAAGATTAATTTACCCGATCTCTGATAGTCCTTGGGTCAGTCCAATTCACTGTGTTCCTAAAAAGGGTGGCATAACTGTTGTCACAAATGAAGAAAATGAGTTAATTCCAACTCGATTGGTTACGGGATGGCGTGTGTGTATTGACTATCGCAAGTTAAACGAAGCCACCCGTAAAGACCATTTTCCTCTACCCTTCATAGACCAAATGCTTGAGAGATTAGCAGGGAACGAATACTATTGTTTCCTAGATGGTTTCTCGGGGTATTTTCAGATCCCCATTGATCCACAGGATCAAGAAAAAACCACATTCACCTGCCCATACGGAACTTTTGCCTACAGACGTATGCCTTTTGGCTTATGTAACGCTCTTGGCACGTTCCAACGATGTATGATGGCAATTTTCCATGACATGATCGGGGAAACAATGGAGGTGTTTATGGATGACTTCTCGGTCATTGGGGACTCATTTCAAACATGTCTCTCCCATTTAGAAAAAATGCTCAAACGGTGTGAAGACACCAATCTTTGTCTAAACTGGGAAAAGAGCCATTTTATGGTCAAGGAAGGAATTGTCCTAGGCCATAAGATTTCAAAAAACGGGATTGAGGTTGACAAAGCGAAAGTGAATGTCATTGCCAAATTGCCTCATCCTACTACCGTTAAAGGTATTAGGAGTTTTTTAGGTCACGCCGGTTTTTATCGCAGATTCATACAAGATTTTTCTAAAATCGCTCGGCCTATGACTCATCTCCTTGAGAAGGATGCTCCTTTTATCTTCTCACCTGAGTGCATCAAAGCTTTTGAAACATTAAAGAAAAAGCTTACAGAAGCACCCATTCTCGTTGCCCCCGACTGGGATTTACCCTTTGAACTCATGTGCGATGCAAGTGATTTTGCTATCGGTGCAGTCCTGGGGCAACGTAAAACCAAGCATTTTCAGCCTATCCACTACGCGAGTAAGACTATGACTGAAGCTCAAACCCATTACACCACTACAGAAAAAGAGCTACTAGCCGTGGTGTATGCGTTTGAGAAATTTCGGACATACCTAATCTTGACCAAATGCGTGGTGTATACGGATCACTCGGCTCTCAAATATCTCTTTGCAAAACAAGATGCAAAGCCGAGATTGCTCCGTTGGGTTCTCCTCCTGCAAGAATTTGATATCATTATACGTGATAAAAAAGGAGCTGAGAACCTAGCTGCTGATCATCTGTCCCGATTAGAAAACCCACACCAAGATGTTTTCGAGAAAAAGGAAATAAATGAAACATTTCCTCTCGAGACACTCAATGCGGTTACTTTTCGTGGAAACTCTACTACCCCATGGTTTGCTGACTTTGCAAATTACCATGCGGGTAACTTTGTGGTGAAAGGGATGTCGTCCCAACAGAAAAACAAATTCTTTAAAGATGTAAAACATTACTTCTGGGACGACCCCTACTTATTCAAAATTTGCGCGGATCAAATCATCCGACGGTGTGTTTATGGACAGGAAGCTATGGACATTCTCAAAGCTTGCCATGCTGGACCCACCGGGGGCCATCATAGTCCAAACTACACTGCCAAGAAGGTGTTTGATTCCGGATTTTATTGGCCCACGATTTACAAAGATGCCCACGAATTTGTCAAAACCTGTGACGCTTGTCAACGTCACGGAAATATCTCACAAAGAAATGAAATGCCGCAAAACGCCATTCAAGTGTGTGAGATCTTTGACATCTGGGGCATTGACTTTATGGGGCCATTTCCATCATCTCGAGGAAACAAATACATACTTGTGGCTGTTGACTATTTGTCAAAATGGGTTGAAGCGAAAGCTTTACCCACCAATGATGCCCGAGTTGTTGTGAAATTCTTAAAATCTCTTTTTGCTAGGTTTGGAACTCCACGAGCTATAATCAGTGATCGTGGTACGCATTTCTGCAATGACCAATTTGATCGAGTCATGCAAAAGTATGGTGTAACCCACCGTCTCTCTACTGCGTACCACCCCCAAACAAGTGGGCAAGTGGAAGTTTCCAACCGAGGGATTAAAAGAATTCTGGAGAGGACAGTAGGCGAAAACCGTGCCTCTTGGTCGGATAAACTGGATGACGCACTCTGGGCCTTCCGTACAGCTTATAAAACACCCATCGGGTGTACTCCATACAAGATAGTGTACGGAAAGGCATGTCATTTGCCGATTGAGTTAGAACACAAAGCATACTGGGCCTTGAAACATGCCAACTTCGATATTCAGACAGCTGGTGATCACCGGAAAGTTCAAATGAATGAATTAAATGAACTCCGTGATCAAGCATACGAGAACTCTTTGATCTACAAAGAAAAGACAAAGAAGATTCATGACTCCAAAATCAAGAACCGCGTTTTCAATGTCGGTGATCGAGTCCTTCTTTTTAATTCAAGATTGAAGATTTTCTCAGGAAAACTAAAATCCCGCTGGTCTGGACCATTCACCATCACTAAAGTATTTCCTTATGGAACCATTGAGTTATCTCAACCCGATGGTCCAAATTTTAAAGTGAATGGTCATCGATTGAAGCACTATTTTGGAGAAGACATTCCACCTGTGGTTGTCCCGGATCTACAAACTTTCCCCATGAACCAATGAATGCGGGGATCGAGTCAAGCTAGCGACTCGGGAATCAAAAACAGTAGCACACCATATGGGTTTTCACCCATATTTCTGACTTCTTTCTACTTTCTACCACCCTAGTGTGGGGGAGTTGCCCCCCGCTGTTGTATATAAGTTTTCATCAAAAAAAAAAAAAATCAAATAATGGCCGTAGTATTTCCCTTTTACGTTCTATGTTTCGGCATAACCGCCGGTACTTTGAATATTGAGGGCAATATTCATTTCTAGTGTGGGGGGGGGAATTCTCACGAATTTTATCATGTAATTATACCACCCAATTCCCCCATTTTTGGCCAATTTTTTTTTTTAGTAAGTGTATTGCACTTACTCAGCTTACGGTTATCAGTCCGCCATGTCTAATAAACAAAAGGATTGGCTAATCCAGGAGCAAACGGATCTTGGTAAAGATATCTCAAATCCGTTGACGGCTTGCAATTTGCCCAAAATTTTATGGTGTTCAGCTCACCATATCTTTAATTAGTGAAGAGTTGGCTAGCTCGCAAGTTTATGGCTTGTGGTAAAGGCAGTTGGAAAACCATAATTGGTAATCGACTCACCAAAGATATTTTATCTAAGAGTTGGCTAGTCCAGAAGCAAACGGCTTCTGGTAAAGACAAATCAAAACCGTTTACAACTGGTGATTTGCTCAAAATCATTTGGTTATCATTGTACCAAGGTTCTTACTTGAACTGAAACAATTGGCTACTCCAGAAGTAATGGCTTTTGGTAAAGAGATGAAATCCATTAATTTTTCATAAAAGATTGCTAGGGACTAGCAATAGTTTAGTGTGGGGGATTGATGTGTGTCTAAATACACATCATTTTATACCCATCTAGACTGCTAAAACATCTGAAAACACTCAAAAATGCCACAAAATACTATAAATATCATTGAAATGTGTTTTTATGTGTTACAAGTGCAAAAGGATTGAAAACTGATGAAAAACAACAAAGTTTACATAATTTACAGTTTCAGTCCCTAAACTTTCATAAATTGGCAAAACTAGTCCCTGGTAATTCAAAACTTGTAAAATATCATTAAAGGTCCTTGGGGATTCACAAGTTGTTAGAAATAGTCCTTTGAAGTTAAAATTGCATATTTACAACTTTGGTCCCTCAACTTTGAAAAGTGTCAAAAATGGTCCCTGGGTTATTTAAAATGGAAAATTAATAAATATAACCCTTGTACTATTCATATATGGCATAATCGGTCCTTGTGTTAACTTTGGAAAAATTGCAGGTTTAACCCCTCACTTTCAGAATATTACAAAAATGGTCCTTGTGATTAAACTACAAACCAACCGGACCCTTTTAATTATTAAAGCCCAAACCCATACCCAGCCCAACCTCCTGTTTAATAAAACCAGGGTCAACTCCCCAGTCAAACCCACCTTCCCGCTCTCACTGTTCACCTTCCTCATCCTCACCTGCAAACCCAAAACCAGTGGTATTCTTCACCACCTCATCACCCCAGCTGTCTAAACCACTCATCACCACCCCCCTTCCACCTATATACCAGCCCACAAAGCATTTAATGCTTCCCCACCAATTGAGCTTTACTGTTACACTCACAAAACCTGGTTTTGCTTTCCACCTCACCCTAGCTCCATATCTACTCTTCTATATGTCCCCTCCACCTCACATAACATCCCAAAATCCTTTAATTGCTTCCAAACCACTTGTACTGCTCAAATAACTTTTTGGCGCCAAAAGTCCAAATGGACGATTTCGATGAGATTGATGAATTCAGTGGCCAAGATCAAGTGGGAAAGTCTCAGAGAGGTCGGCTAAGTTCAAAAGATCAATATAAAGCAGCTATGGAGCAATATAGATAGTAGTCTAGTGTAATTTTTCTTAGTTTATGTCGAATTAGTTAATTTTCAATTTCCAGTGTATGTTTAAGCTTTCAAGTCTTGAATTAATTTATTTCAGTGTAATGTAAACCTTTTTCAGTAATCAATTTCAATTTTCAAGTACGAATTTATTTTATGCCATTTTCAAGTTCAAATTCTCAAGTTTATTTATATATGATTGTAGTTGATGCTAAGGACTCTTAAGCTCATATAAGCTCCTGACAAAGCTTATAAGCTTTTAGAAACATTAAAACAGCTTTAGTCATTAAAAAAGGAAAATACCAAAAAGAAATCAAGAAAATAGAAAAACAAATAAAAAATTCTGTGTTGTGCAAGAAAGAAGCATGGAGCAAGGTTAATTCTGGAATGCCTTGGGTATTAGAAGCTTATTGGTAAGCCTTTAGGTGTGATCTAAGTCCTTGGTTCTCAGTTTTCACTTGGATTCCATTTTGTAAGCTTTTTTGTTCCAATTTGGCATTTTACTGTTTAAGTTATTTATTTGCTTAAAACTTTATGTTTTTATGTTTCTGTGGTGTTGTTAAGTTAAGTTTATTGTTTAAAGTTACTAGTTTGTTCATTAGATTCATGGTTGCTTAAAACTGAAATCATACAGTTGAAATACAATATTTGACACATATATGCTTCATGCTGTTATTGTTGATGTTTTGTGTCTCTATGATCTCATATAATCATGATATAGTTTCTGGATGCAGTTTCATGGTTTAACTTATTGATTTACAACACTAATCACATTACAAGTCTGAAAAAGGGTTGTTTGGATCAAGCTGTTTATCTGAGTTACACTGAGTTATTGTTGTTGTTTGTGGTTGTTATCTGTTATACTAAGTCCTATTAAACCTTTTAAGTCATAAAATACAGTCCTTATTAGTGTAATAGTCAAAATAGCTTTTAATTTTCAATAATTTGTTGTCTGTTAGGATTTATAGGTTCAAACTCATCATATTAGTGTATAAGTTGTTTATCTTGCTTAATTTAGTTTCACATAAGTTTATTATAGCCTATTTAGTAGATTAAAAAGGATCAAAGTTCATATAAGTCAACTTGTTAGTGTAACTTAAAAAGTCAAATTTCTCATTTGCAGTTTTTGAATAAACTTGAGAATTTTAGTGTGCTCTTAATATTAAGTTTTAGCTTATCATCTTTTAGGATATTAGTATTTTGCTGCTTATCTTCACTAGAATAATTTTAGTTTATTTTTATTTAGCTTATAAACTGCTTATTTGATAGCTTATTTTAAGCTATTTTCTGAAAAACTCCCCTGTGCCAGAGGAGTTGGTGTTATCTGCTTGATTTCACAAGCTCACACAGAGCTTATTAGTGGGATCCAGGGCTTGACCCTTAGCTTTTTGGAAAGCTCTCATAGCTGTCTCTTTAGTCCAGTGCTTATTTTCCACTTTGCAGCTTATTTAATAGGGCTGCTACTAGCTTTTAGTTTTGTCCATTAGTCAGTATACACTGAGTCAGTATACACTGAGAAAATAGTGAAATTGTGGCTTTTCTCAAGCTCACACAGAGCTTATTAGTGGGCCCCAATGTGAGATTGTTGGCTTTTTGGGAACCTCAATAAGCCAGCTTATTACATCCAAGCTTGCTTTTGACCTCTGATCCCTTGCCCCTAGCTAAATTTGGCCTACAAAATCCTTGTAGGCCTGTTTGGTTGATAGGTTTAGTGGAAGTGCTTATTGGCTTATCCTAAGCTCATCAGTGCTACTTTTTGTAACTTTTTACTCATTTCAGTTCCTTTAACTTATTTTCATCTTATTTCACTTGTGTTTCTTTTTGTTTAGCTTATTTAGCCACTTATTTGAGCTTGAATCATCAAATTGAGCCAAAAGCTAAACTGTTAAGCTCATAAGCTTACATACTGCTTATTTTTAAGTTCTAAAATTTTTGTCTTCATTAAAGTTGCTTATTTTCAGTAGTTTAGTAGTTTTGTAAAAGAAAATTCAAGAAAATCCAACTTTAAAAATAGTGATAGCGTTTATTTAATATAATTTAGCTTTTTAATTTTCTTTTCAGCTTATTATTAAGCACTTATATGTTTTTATGTTTTTCTTAAGTTTCTGTCATATTAAAGTATTTTTAAGAATTTTCTCAGATTTTTCCTTTGTCATCTAGTATTTTTAAATTAATAATAGTTTAATTAATAATTAATTAATATTAAAGTATTAAATAGTAAAATTAATTTTTATTAAGTAAAACCATGTTTTTATATTTTTTCTAGCTTTGTTAACTTAATTAGAACCTATAAAAATTAATCTTATAATTTTCCCTTTTTATTTTCTAATTTTAATCCTTTACTTAGTTTAATTAGATTTGAATTATGAATTAAGTTTTTAATTTATAAAACCTTCGCTAAAAGACAAAAATATTTGTTTTTAATTTTTATAAATCTTTTAAGTTGTTCTAGATTTTTAGAAAATAAATTTGTAATTTTCTTAGTTAGTTTTGTATTATAAATCCTTTTTAGATTAATTAAACTAAATTTTAAATAAGTTTAAAATAGTTTTGATTAATTAATTAATATTAAATTCATATAATATTAGTAAAATATTTTCTTTTTAGATTTTAATTTTCTTTAAGTTTAAAAAAGTTTTAAAATTTTCATTTTATACCCTTTAGTTTTAAACTTGTCATTTCAAGTCCCTGTAGTTTTTAAATTTACATTTTTATTTACTTGCTATACACGTTTGTTTAATCTGATTGTTGTGCTTTGTAGCTCTGTATCCAAATACAATTCCAAACAATCAGTAGTGTAATTATCAACCAAAATCCTTACAGATCATTATCCTTAGTGATCATTCTACTTCTGAACGTTTTCACACACCATTCAACCTCCGTGGGACTTAACGACCCGGGAATCCACTAAATTCCAAGGGAAATTGTATTGAGTCCATAATAGTTGACTTTTGTTGACTAAAACCTTTGGTCAATATTTCTTGACTGTTTGGGTTGAATCAAATTTTTGGCGCCGCTGCCGGGGAGGCTGAAGCGTGTTTTTAAACATTTTCAGACCAATACTTGCACATATACCACCTTTTGTAAACAGTTTTTTAAAAGAACTTATACAAATAGTTAATGACTACTGAATAATTGTAATTAAAATTTACTTTCGGTGCTAGCATTTCTATTTGTTTTTATATTTTTCAACCTTCTACGATGAAATTAAAGGCTTAAATCCCATTTTATTTCGAGTTATTTTACTGTTTTTTTTTGTTATATGTTACTGTATTGAATAAAGTTGAAAATGAGTGTGAATGTAAATTATTAGATTGTAAATGTAAGTAGTATTTGGAGAAATTTAGGCATAACATTTTCAAATTTATAAATACACAAAGAAGCTTTAACACTGATTCTCGTTCTTATAAAGTGAATACAGAAATTTGAAAATTGGTATAGTATATGGCTAATTTTTAATTGAAAGAATCATCTACTGAAGATATAAACCTAAACACCCATATACCTTATCGTTGCGCTATTTGTATATGTTGTTGGACATTGAAACACTCATTTTTTGTTTAGGTTTAAAACTAATGTCCATTGCATTTGTATATGGACATTGAAACACTCATTTATATATGTTGTTTTCATGATGATCACTTATGTGAATATTTGGCTAGTTCTTCAATGACCAAGTACGTCACGATTCACGGTTGCTTTTGTTATACATTTAGAGGAATGTGACCGGTGAGTTTGATGGTGTTTGGTGGGATGACGTCAAAGAGAGCGGTGGTGTTGGTAATGTGACATGTGACACCAATCCATGTGAAAGAGTGAATGTGATGTGTTCCAGTTGATTCGGCTGTGGGTTGGTGCAGTGTGAGGACGATGAAGAGAGTGATGAAACAAAAGCTTGAAGAAGGATTGACGGTGGAATGAGTTTTGGTTTTGTAATTGTCCCACATCTTCAAACTTTGGGGCAACATATAAATAAGATTATGAGGCTAATATTAAACATGGTAGCTCATACATATATTTACTTATAAAATTCTTTAATAGATGTATTTGGTTGACTCTTCTTTTTGACCATGTGAAATAAACTTTAAGCCTATTAGTATTACTAGTTTTGCATTTCTATAAATCTCCATGTTACTCTCATTGATATCTGACTATGGTAAAAGTGAAACATTAAATGGATGATGAGTGTAACTTAAGAGATTGTAAATCTAGAGGATGTTGGATAAACTTAGGTAGTGCTTGTTATAGCTTACTTGTTGGCCTTAATCTTTCATTCAAAATTTGATAAGCTAACAGCAAGCACATTTTGGTAGGCTTATGAGGTAATAAACTTTATTAACATATAAGCACAAACGGATCAGAACATGGCTAAAAAAGATGAGCTTATGAAATCAAATTTTCATTACGCTCATAAACCCATTAAATAAGTTAACGCAAACACCATTTTGAGCTTAACAGTTATGCATTTTTCGGTGTATACAGAAACACCTTACGTTTGTTGGTTTCTATCCTCACAAATTAAGCGTCAACGCTAAGTTTTGTTCTGGATCACCTTTTATTCAGACTTTAGTTTATAAATGTAACCATTTCGTTATTATATATAAGTGACTAAGGTTTCGTTTTTGACTTTTTTTTTCTTCTAATAAAACACGTTCAAAGCTAAAAGCACACAAATGATCCTTACAATATATTTGATATTTTTTAGAAGTTGGATATTACATGTGTGAGGAAATATCACCTACTCTAAATTTTATTATAGAAGTTAAAATATTGCACTTGCTAAATATTAGCAACACTTTCAGAAACTGTTGCCTATTCTAGCAAAAAGTGTCGCTTATAACTAAGGCAAGTAGGAAACATTATATAAAGAGAGATGATTTGCACACATTAGCGTTTGATTGGGACACTCATATGTACAACCGGTAAAAGCAGAATATATGTACAGTACAACAGGTTAATGCACAGTACGGAGTGTGTCAATCAAAATGTTGAGTGTGCAAATCATTTCCTTTACATAAAGCATCATTCACTAAAGAAATGTGAACGTGAACCTGATTAGTTTACCAAACTAGTGATAAGAAATGTGAACGTAAACCTGATTTTTTGTTATCGAAATTAAACATACGTTAAATAGTCAATTGATGAATCAGTAAACACCACTCTCCGATCTTCAGTCTTCACCCAACTTATAGCTGCTTAACCGGTGACCGAGAATCTCTAACATGACCATAACTCTAATGAAGCTAATAAGTCGATCTTGCATGTCGCAACTAGTCATACTAAAGTGGAAACTCTAGTTACTAAGCCAGTAATAATCAATCCATTTGGAAGGAACATCAATACTTACTAGCTTGAAGTTAATCTCACTTTCTCCTGATTAAGTACTAGAAAAGAACACTATAACTCAATCTTATCTTTTGAAGTAATGTATTTTGAAGTATTCAAGTCAGTTTTGTTTGAATGTGATAGCTTGTATATAAACCTATAGACCTATAGATTTAGTATGAAGATTTGGTCACTGTAAAGAGTGTTGCAGCAGTGCATTTCCTTAAACTCACTTTGGATATTTAGTAAAATGTAAGTTTAATATTTTATGCTAATGATTAATGTGTTGTTTTCATCCTCTTACTGGAATCTTTGGTCTGGTTTTCATATAACGAGGTATGCCATGACTTATGGTTGCTTCAGTTAATGTTTTTTAAAAAAATGTGACGAGTGAGTTTGTTGGGATGTGTTGAGAGTATGTGAAGCTGAGTGGCATATATACCTAAGGTGTTTGGCGGGATGTTGCCGAGAGACTCACGGCAATGAAGTAGAGTGTTTGTGTGTATGTGGGTGAAGTTGTGAGGGTGGAAAGTTTGAGGAAGGAAAATAGTTTTGGCTTTGTGACTTTGTCTCACATGGATTGATGAACAAACTCTACATCACAATATAACCAAGATTGTGAAGGTATTAAATAAGCGAAATTTTCCACCTCCATACTAAACGATTTGCTTCCAAATTTCTTTAGTATGAGAGTTGGATAATTTTCTTTTTTTATGGGAAAAGACCTAAGCCTTCAACTTTTTGTTTGTTATCTATTTTGTTGTCTCAATTTTAATGTTTTGCTTCTTCAATTTATTCAACTTTTTTCCGTTTATGTAATGCTGATTTAGCTTATTCGGGGTAAATCAAAATAACAAAATTAACAAGGATTTTGAGCCATGCATGTCAAACAATGGGGAGAATTTAAAGTAGAAATGCATCTATTTTTGTAATGCATTTAAAATGTTTGGTATTGGATCTTCTCACTCTTCTTGTTTTAATTTTTCTTGTCATTTGATCATAACTCTACTGGCTAAACTTAAGCTTGATAGTTTATGGCTTTATGCATTTTATATGTACACATAAACAACTTACTTTTTCTTTACCTTTTCTTAGACGTCTTGGTTCATATTTTCATAAGCAAGCCACAACAAATCCCATTATATAATAAGTGGTTAGCTAACTTTTTGGCCAAAAATAAAAAAGCTATTAACTGAATATGTTGATTGGTTTCAAAAAAGATAAATGTAATCTAATCTTTTTTCTTTTTATGATTTAACAAATAGTATCAGACTACAGGTATTTATTAATCAACATTCGATTTTTTAATCAATATAGTCATAATATCCAAGTTACCTGCTACTACGTATTCAATGCATAACTTTTGTGGTTTATATAGAATGTCACTCACATATATTTGATCACAAAATAAATCTATATCATTTCAAAAAATAGATTTAATTTATACGATATCTATATTACATTATAAAGCATTTGAGACATTATCAAAATGAAAAGCTTAAAAAGTTAAGATTCAACACTTGTTTATAATGTCAAATTTTAATAAGTACATCTACAATAGCATTGGTTGCAACATTTTAAAGCATTTTTTGTATACATGTTTTCAAAATAATAAAAAAAATACAATGTAATTTAATATAAGAAAAAAACGTCTATGACAGTAATTACCTAATAAATGCTATTTTTAAAGCATTCCTAAAATGAAAAATACTTGTTATTATACATATTGTACAAACTAATAAAATGCGCAAAGCTTCATACAATTTATATGTAAACAAGTTGATGATACATATGGTTTTAAAAAAATTGACCGTAGTCACCACCGGTTCGGCCAGCCCATAAAAGTCGTCTGAAAACTATATTATTATATCAATAGAGTTTCAAAATGCATACTGAATTACAAAGTTCAAAAAATATTATTAAATCGTAAGAGTTCCTCGAGAACCAACATATACACCTTTTAAATTTTTTTGATAAAACATACCATAAAAACTTAAAACTTTGTTTTATAAAACTCGAACGATTTTTTCAAATAAATTATTAATTTATATGATTATACACATTTCACATATATCTATATTACATTATAAAACATTTGGGAAATTCCCCAAATAGAAGATTTAAAAAATTAAGATTCAACAATTCCTTATAGTGACAAATTTTAATAAGTACATCTATAATAGCATTGCTTGCAACATTTTAAAGCACTTTTTGTAGACATGTTTTTCAAAAAATAATTAAAAACTACAATGTAATTTAATATAAGAAAAAAATGTCTATAACAGTAATTACCTAAAAACTATTATTTTAAAACACTCCTAATATGAAAATATTTGTTATTATACATATTGTACAAACTAATAAACCACACAAAGCTTTATAAAATTTAAATGTAAACAAATAGATGGTACATATGTTTTTAAAAAACAGACTGGACCAACGGGCTTAACCGGAAATCGGAGGCACCACTTGTTCGGCTAGCCCAAAAAAGTCATTCGAAAATGATATTAATTAATCAATAAAGTTTTAAAATGCATACTATATTACATCGTTCAAAAAATATTATTAAATTGCAAGAGTGTCTCGAGAACCATCATACACACCTTTTAGAATTTTTTGATAAACTTACCATAAAAACTAAGAACTTTGTTTTATAAAACTCGAATGATTTTTTTTAAAACAAATGATGCAAAGTGTTAAGTGCTAATTATATATTACAGATTTATTATATCTATTTGTTTAATAATAATTATACTCTGTTAAGTTATTTGTACGACTTCTTGAACATTTAGTTTTTCTTTATTTCTATAAGTACACTTTTGCTTATATCATCCACCTATGTGGGAAAAATATAACAACCAATTTAATTTTTTAATTTTTTATTTTTTTTAACTTTTTTTAATCAAAAACAAACATTGTTAATAATTTAAATAACTGCCAAAAAGGCTTATAAGGTGTATTTTTAGAGAACTAATTTTTCTTAAAATTCGTTAGTAGTGTTATTATTTAATAATAACTTGCAACTACGGGTCATATTAACTATTTTAACTTCATACCCTTACAATAGGGAAATGATTTGTACACTCCAAAAATTGATTGGGACACTCAAAACTGTGCATTAAACAGTTGTACTTTATATATATTGTGCTTTAACAGGTTGCACATTAGAGTGTGCAAATCAAAACACAATGTGTACAAATCATCTCCCCTTACAATATACCAGCTACCGACTCAGTATTGCCACAACATCACGTGGATAATCTTCAGTTTTTGTACGAAAAATATTGTTATTGCTTACAATTATTCAAAAACGATAAAAAAAAACTGGATAAAAACGGGCGAAAACGGATAAAAAAAGACAAATACGTAAAAAAATGACCAAAACGGATAAAAACGGACAGAAACGTAAAAACCAGACGAAAACATATAAAAACGTAAAAAACGTGCGAAAACGGATAAAAAACGAATGAAAACGGATAAAAATGGATAAAACGTAAAAAAAATGGGCGAAAACGAATAAAAAATGAACGAAAACAGACAAAAACGTAAAAAATTGATGAAAACTTATAAAAACATACGAAAGGGGATAAAAATGGAAAAAACAGACGAAAAACGTAAAAAAAAGGGGGAAACGGATAAAAAACGGACAAAAACGAAAAAAAAAAAAAATGCGAAAACTATTATTAATGGTGGGACTAACTGGCGAAAACTATTATTTGAAAAAATAGGACTAACGGTGCAAAAATTATTAACAAAGGGACTAACGATGCAAACACTTAACGGTGAAACTAACGGCCCATCCAATATAGAGACTAAATGAGTGCAAGGTTTCAAAAATAGATATCTCTGTTGTAATTAAAATGACTTAAGGACTAAACATGAAATCTAAACAAACCACAGGGACCAAACGTGTAATTTTTTCTTTGATTTTTTAATTAACATAGTCATAATATCCAAGTTACCTGCTACTACGTATTCAATGCATAATTTTTGTGCTTTATATAGAATGTCACTCACATATCTTTGATCACAAAATAAATTTATCTCATTTCAAAAAATTGATTTAATTTATACGATATTTATATTGAATTATAAAGCATTTGAGACATTCCTAAAATGAAAGGCTTTAAAAGTTAAGATTCAACACTTGCTTATAATGTCAAATTTGAATAAGTACATTTATAATAGCATTGGTTGCAACATTTTAAAGCATTTTTTTATATATGTTTTTAAAATAAAAATAAAAAATACAATGTAATTTAATATAAGAAAGAAAATGTCTATGACGGTAATTACCTAATAAATGATATTTTTAAAACATTCCTAAAAATAAAAATACTTGTTATTATACATATTGTACAAACTAATAAAATACGCAAAGCTTCTTACAATTTATATGTAAACAAGTTGATGGTACATATGGTTTTAAAAAAATTGACCGCACCAACGGGTTAACCGAGAACCGTACTCACCACCAGTTCGGCCAGCCCATAATAGTCGTCTGAAAACAATATTGTTATATCAATAGAGTTTCAAAATGCATATTGAATTACAATGTTCAAATAATATTATTAAATCGCAAGAGTACCTCGAGAACCGACATATACACCTTTTAAATTTTTTTGAAAAAACATACCATATAAACTTAAAACTTTGTTTTATAAAACTCGGACAATTTTTTCAAATCAATGGATGCAAAGTGTTAATTATTAATTTATATGATCATACACATTTCTCATATATCTATATTACATTATAAAACATTTGGGACATTACCCAAATTGAAGACTTAAAAAATTAAGATTCAACAATTTCTTATAATGGTAAATGTTAATAAGTACATCTATAATAGCATTGTTTGCAACACTTTAAAGCACTTTTTATAGACATATTTTTCAAAAAATAATTAAAAAGTACAATGTAATTTAATATAAGAAAAAAACGTCTATAACACTAATTACCTAATAAATATTATTTTTAAAATACTCCTAATATGAAAATACTTGTTATTATACATATTGTAGAAACTAATAAACCACACAAAGCTTTATAAAATTTATATGTAAACAAGTAGATGGTACATATGGTTTTAAAAAATAGACTAGACCAACGGGCTCAACCGAGAACCGGAGGCTCCACTTTTTCGGCTAGCCCATAAAAGTAATCCGAAAATGATATTAATTAATCAATAGAGTTTTAAAATGCATACTATATTACATCGTTCAAAAAATATTATTAACTTGCAAGAGTGTCTTGAAAACCACCATATACACCTTTTAAATTTTTTTTGATAAAACTTACCGTAAAAACTAAGAAATTTGTTTTGTAAAACTCATATGATTTTTTTAAAGCAAATGATACAAAATATTAAGTGCTAATTATATATTACAGATTTATTATATCTATTTGTATCATAATAATTATACTCTTTAAAGTTATTCGTACGACTTCTTGAACATTTAGTTTTTCTTTATCTTTATCAAGGTTGTAAAAATCGCTAGGCGCTAGTGAGGCAGTCGGGTAGGGCCTAGCGATTAATCGGTTAGGCGGGGATTAATCGAGGATTAATCGGATTGGAATTTTTAAGCACAAAATTGTAATTTTAGATATTATTTTATATTATATGTATGAGATAAGCATAATGCATCAAAGTTCAAGTATTTCAAGTGTTCAAATATAAACATAATACATAATTCTTCAAAGTTCAAAATCAAATATAGCTATTACTCGGTTTGTTGACCATTTTTAAGCAATCTTTGACCAATTAATCGGTTTGTTGACCAATTTTTAAATGATTTTGTCTGATTTTTAAGCGATTTTGTTGACCGATTTTTAAGCAATTTTGTTTGATTAATCCAATTAGATCGATTTTGTCCGATTAATCGGCTTGTTGACCGATTTTTAAGCGATCTTTGACCAAAACGATTAAACAGGCCGATTATGATAAATCAAGGCATTTAGTGAGCGATCAGCGATTATGCGGGGATTAATCGGCCGCCTGGACCGATTTTTACAACAGAGATCTTTATAAATTCACTTTTACTTATATCATCCACCTATGTAAGTGATTTTAAAATTCGTTATAATATTATTATTTAATGATAACTTGTGACTACGGGTCATTATCAACTATTTTAACTTCATACCCTCACAATATACCAGCTACCGACTCAGTATTGTCACAACATAACGTAGATAATCTTCAGTTTTTGTAAAAAAATATTGTTATTGCTTAAAATTATTCAAAACTAAAATTGTCATCATGATATTTTATCGTACAAAAAAAATAAATAAATAAAATAAACGCTTAAAGTTTTAATTAAACGGTACACGTCGATGCAACACGCGGGTACTCTGCTAGTAATATCATAATGAGTGTAAGGTGTTTACTGGATAACGGAGCGTGAGAGGGTTGAGATGAACGTGAGGAGTGCGTTATATGACATTCCGTGTAACATACAAATACGTGTCAACATGTCAAACTACCATTTTATTTGTACATGTTTCTTTTAGATTAAATTCGTCATAACTAGATATATATGAATCATATGAACACGTTTTTTTTTTTCTTTTTTTTAAATTATATTTTTTTAATCCAATAAGCTATATTGTAACTACACTAGACGAGTACCAGTGCATAGTCATGGAATTTTCTAACGACGGATAAGTATAGTGATTTTATGGTTACACCAAACGTTACACAAAACACTTAATCAAAATATCATTATAAATATATGTTGCTATAAAATCATGTTACTATGCACGGATACTCGTCTATTAAGTAATGCAATAGACATAGCGAGGTCTCGTTTTTAGCTTTACCATAAGATCCTATATTAATCGGCCTATGACAATATAACACCCACATACAAAATAGTAGTGTGACACAATACTTGACCAACATGAACCGAACCTAAGTCGAACAATCACATTGTGACACTATTTCCTTTTCTGTTGTTTACCCCTTCAACCTTAAAATCATAAAAACCACCCCATGATATATCTCCAACTAAATCAACGATATCACTTAAAAAACAATACTGATCTTGTGTTAGCAAATTAAAAGTTTTATCTAAGCAAGAAATGTTGTGCTCTAAAAATCAGTTTAAAAAACTTGTTACGAAAGTCTTTGCACAATATTAAAATGACTGAAGATTTGTTAAGATATTTGTTTAACTTTCTTATATTAACTCATTGACCCAAAGTTCATACCATAAACCTATCCTGATTTTAAAACATTCCAGATATAGATTTTCAGTTTTCAGTTTTCACTTTCAAGAAAAAATAGTTTTTCTATTATATGTAGTTAAGATATTTGTTTAACTTTCTTAAAAGTTCATGCCATAAACCTATCCTGATTTTAAAACATTCCTGATATAGATTTTCAGTTTTTACTTTCAAGAAAAAATAGTTTTTCTATTAGTTAAGAAATCACACAAGAATGACTACAAACCAATGTTTTGAAACCCGGGTTTGTGATCGACCCGGCCAAGACACCGGGTCACCGGGTCACCGGGTCAACCGGTTCAACCGCCGGGTCAACCCGGTTAGACCCGGTTTTATGCATATGTCCAAACATCCATTTCTAATTGTCCAAACATAATGTCCAAACATTAGTTTTGCAGTGAAAAAAAAGCAAAGAACCATTTTTCATGCTCTAAACAACAAATCAAAGGTGGACAAGGATATAAACATGCATAATTTTCTAAACAACCATAAATGCTACGGGATTACATGTTTCATACTTCAAAAGGCATAAATCCTACGAGATTACAAGTTTCATACTTCTAAAGACATGCATCCTACGAGATTTACAAGTTTATTTTTTGAGGTTTTGTATTTAAAAAAAAAAAAAAAATTGATAAAAACTAAACCGGGTTGACCGGTCACTTAAAACCCGCCGAGTCTAAACGGTTGACCCGTTTTTTAAAACCCGGGTTTTTTTGACCCGTTTTTTTGTCCGGAACCGGTCCAACCGGTTAACCCGGCCGGGTCGACCCGGGTTTCAAAACATTGCTACAAACTACGGAACATATGAATATGAATAAAACAATAAAACATAAGGCTTTGGTTTTATTTGACTAAGTCAAAGAAAATTAAAAAATTTGAATGTCGATTAATCTATACTACTTTATAATGCATTTAGGCCTTCTAAAATTAGAAGGCTTAAAAATCCAGACTTTTTTACTTGCTTATTATGGAAAGAATTTCAAGCCTAACTCCTAACCAAAAATTAAGATAAGGAGCTCCAATCATGAGATAACACGTGTCACTTCTTAACAAACTTCAAGCCTAACTTCTAACAAACTCCAAGCCTAACTCCTAACCACTAAAAATTAAGATAAGGAGCTCCAATTATAAAATGAGATGTGTCACTTCTCAACTAAAAATTCATCTTTATTTTCAAATTAAAATATCTTTTTATCTACTTATTTTTTTTATAATCTAATTTCACCATATTTTCTAAAATTTTATGCTCTTTAATTCAACATCCATTTTGATATATTTTTATAAGTTTTTAGTTTTTATATTTTTAGTTGGTTTATTTTATTTTAATTCAAATTTTTACAACTTTAACCTTTATTTCATTTATTTCAATCAATATAATCTTGATTCGTCAAAATCATATACTTTTGGGGGAGTGTTTGACGCGTAAGAGATTGCGAGGGTATTTCTATATGCGGGAATAACGATGTCGCGGGAAAGCTACGGGAAAGTTACGGGTAACCCAAACAAACACTTACAACTAACACATATACATTCGAAGTGTTGTGAAACGAATTCACTAAACGGGTAAGCAAATACATATAACTATACTTATCGCCGCCGTTGTGCGCGGGTATCCGACTAGTAATTACCTTATAATCTGATACTAATTGTTAAACCATAAAAAAAATAGATTCAATTATATTTATCTTGTTTGAAAATCCATTTACACATTTCAGTTAATATTATTATTAGGCAAAACAACTAGCTAATTCGGCCAGCTTATTCGATAATTGGATTCGTAGTTGTGGCTGCCTGTATATAAAAGTAGATTCCAAACTAATTAAATGGAAGCTAAAAAGTCGTCGTAGAACATGAAAAAGTCGAGTAAGTTGTTTATTTGTTCTTTTTAAATGCATAAACGAAAAATAGCTGAATTGACTGAAGAAATGGAACAAAAAAAATGAGACAGACAAAATAAATATTCCCTCCGTCCCAAATTAAAAGTCCATTTTTGATTTTTCAAAGTCTTTTTCTTCCGACTTTGACCTTAATTATTTTTTTTCGTGTTATATAATACTTGATAAAAAGTATACAAATGAAAATGCATTTAAATCACATATCCATTTATATATTTTACAACAAGTATTATATAACGCTGAAAAAATATTTAAAGTCAAAGTTGGTATAAAATGACTTTGAAAAAGTCAAAATGGACTTATAATTTGGAACGGAGGGAGTAACAAACAAGAATTGAAGGCCTTAGTCTTTCCAAGTAAAAAAGCAAATAATCTTGTCCCTGTACTCAAGTAATTTAACTAGCAAACCATTTAGTACAGTTCCAAGACGATTTGGCTTGTTTTTATACCTCTATAGTCATATTTATATAGTGATTTACAGTTTTCTCATCAATCCATGTGGGATAAAGTCACAAAATCAAAACTTTTTTCCTTCCTTAAACTTTTGTTTCAAGTGACTTAATCACCTCTTCTCTATCCTCACAACCTCACGTGCATACATACATAAACCTCATTTCACCAACAATATCATCATTCCTCTTCACTCCACTCCATCTCCAATTCGTCGTACAATCTCTTAGCAACATCCCACCAAACACTATCGGTATGCTCACTCGGTATGCTCAGTGAGTTCACACACTCTCAACACATTCCAACAAACTCACTCGTCGCATTCCTTTGAACACATTAATAAAAAAACACACATAAATCATGACATACATGGTGTCATATATTAGTGTTGTCTATGTCGGTGTTTCTTGCTTCATCCATGTAAGACAAAGTCACACTTCTGTCTTGAAACTTTTGTTTCAAGTCACAGTCTCATTGCCTCACATACACACAAACATCGATCATTTCAGTCACAATCTCATTGTTCCACTAATCCACTTCACCGTCTTCATCATTCTCTACGGACTCACCACCGAGCCAACTCAATCCAGACACCCACTCCTTGCATTCATTCATCTTAACCCTCCTGCACTCTCGATTTGCACATGTCACGAGTTTTTATTACATTGTTACCACATATAACTAAAATTTATTTATAATTGGAATAAGAGAGTTTTATTTTGTGATCAATCATAGTTAGATATCAATATTTTTAATCATGGCATCCAATGACTTGTACAGAAATACCATGTCTTTTCATTCACAAATCAAGATAAGTTACTTTAGAAAGAAAAGTAAAACAAATAATATAACTAGAATAAAAAGGAATATAATGCCATATATTTATCACGAAACTGCCAGCAACTAACAGAAGCAAAAAATTTTGCATGTTGAAGATTATATTTGAATTTATTTAAAGTGAACGTGCAGGCTTATGATAATCCCTGAATGAGTAGAAAAAGCTATTTTAAAAACATAAGTTGTCATATATAAACTAAAATTAGTAGACTATTATTCAAAATATGATCATCATGAGTAGAACCCTACTAGATTCGAATATCATCTTGAACATAGTTGATACTTATACGACGACACTTCATAATATTGCTCATATTAATCATGTATAAATAAGGGTATCAACCTTTAAAAATTCATATTGAAACACTGTGTCGAAACTTATTCGTCAAATCCAAAAGCATAAATGAAACCAATGTATTTATGATAGCAACTAAACTTAACAATACAATTGTTTCCCAACCATTTTTGGTTTGTAGATAGCCCTATCGTCTTGGTTATATAGCATTATAGTTTGTTTATCGATCCATCTATGTAGGACAAACTCACAGAACCAAAACTCTTCTCCACTTATACTGTTCGAGTGATGTGGGACTAACCCAACAAGCCCTAGGCATCATATCTTGCGAATGTAACAACACGAGAAGCTTACATAGACTACATGCCAGGTTTTCGAGGTAAATATCATCCCCAACTCCCATGTTAGTCCCGCTCCTAAGCCATAAAACAGCGAAGGTTGAGTGTGTTGAAACATTTTCAAGCTAAGAAGATGTTTTCATAGGCTCATGTTGTTATAAATTTGCATCATTTGAGGCTTTTAACTCACCTCAAACAACTAATCCAACATAACCTATGATATTATACTAACAATTGCAAACTAAAAACGGGGTTTTATTTCAAGTAACATTTTATGAGATTGAGATTGATGTTGATAGAAAAACAAGTAACTTATTTGAAAGTAACAAGGAGCGCAACCATTTGTTCTTCGCATCTTGTCATGCTCGAAATGATATTACCCTCGACCTAACTCGTGTCGAGTCTCAAAATTAAAGGGTATAAATACGGTAATTCGTAACAGGCAAAGGTAAAGGAAACAAAAATTTTATCGTACAAAGTAAAAAAATCAAACCAACAACTCACCTATATGTAAAATTTTATAATAAAACTGTGAACATAAACTTGAATCTCAATTCAAGTAACTTTTATTATCAACCAAATCAATCACAAGATCAGAAAGACACTGATCTTAATCAGTACAACAACCCAATATCCAAGAATACCCACAAATCGCCTCGCTACTCAGTGCATCTATTGACTAATCTTGCCAATAGTATCAATACAAACTCTCAACTCTCAATGAAATATAACAAGAATGATCAAGAACCACAATGATCAGAACTATCTAACTTGGTTGATAATCAACAATTTTTTATCTCTGTGAATGATATGTGTAGAGGAAGAATCAATCAAACCCTAAACCGTTTATGAGCTTATATAGCCTCCGATAGAATTTCCAAATACTTGTCAACTTCAGGTCCTCGAGTTTCAACCTCTTGTCAACTTGAGCCAAAACCTATCCTTAAGCTATAACCGTAAAACCAGAAATGTCAACATTAGTCCCTATACATATTTATTCAGGGTTGAGTTAATAACTTCAACATCCCCCCTTAACTCCAACCTGGAATAAATCAAACATTCTCAGTTTACCAACAAGCTTTTCATGTTGAAGCTTGCTTAGCCCTTTAGTTAAAATGTCGGCAGTTTGATCGCTGTATTAATCTTCAGTCTTAATAACTCCTTCCAAGATTTTTTCTCTCACAAAATGTAAATCAATTTCTAAATGTTTAGTCCTCTCATGAAAGACAGGATTAGCTGCTATCTTGATAGCAGCTTGACTATCACAAAAGAGTTTAACAGGTAAAAAATGTTCCCAATTCAAGTCATTTAAAATTTTAAGAACCCAAACAACTTCAGAAGTAGCAGAGGCCATAGCTCTATATTCAGCCTCTGCAGATGACTTAGAAATGGTATTTTGCTTTTTGCTTTTCCAAGATACTAGTGAACCATTTAAAAACAAGCAGTAACCAGTAACAGATTTTCTAGTTGTAAAACATTTAGCCCAGTCTGCATCAACAAATGCTTCAAGAGAAACATCTGAGCATCTAGTAATATGAATACCTCTCCCAGGAGAACCTTTTAAATATCTCAAAACTTTAAGTGCAATTTTCAAATGAGACCTAAGAGGCTTATGCATAAACTGACTCAAACAGTGAACAGAATAAGCAATATCAGGTCTAGTATGAGTTAGGTAAATCAATTTGCCAATCAACTTTTGATATTCAGTTAAGTTATCTATTATTGGATCACTATCTGTAGGTTCACTAGTTAAAAACAAGTTTTGTTCAAGAGGAAATGCAGAAGGCTTACAAGCCAATAATCCAAACTCAGTTAACAAATCCAAACAGTACTTTCTTTGAGTTAAACAAACACCTTTTTCAGTATCAACAACTTCAATGCCAAGGAAGTATTTAAGCTTTCCCAAATCCTTAATTTGAAACTTAGATTTCAAAAAAACTTTAAAACTTTCAATTTCTTTCAAATTGTTTCCAGTAATTATTATATCATCCACATAAACCAGTAAAGCAACAAAGTTACCTGAGTCACTTTTAGTGAACAAAGAATAATCACTTCTACTCTGTTTGAAACCATTCTCAAGTAAAGCACTAGTCAGCTTAGCATTCCATTGCCTGGGTGCTTGTTTTAACCCATACAATGACTTTTTAAGTCTACATACTCTTTTATCATTAACATCAAAATATCCCTCAGGTAAAGTCATATACACAGTTTCATTAAGATCACCATAAAGAAAAGCATTATTAACATCAAGTTGAAAAATAGGCCAACACATCTGAACAGCAAGATTAACAACACATCTAATAGTAACAATTTTAACCACAGGGGAGAAGGTTTCATCAAAGTCAACACCTTCCCTCTGACTATAACCTTTGACAACTAATCTACCTTTATATCTCTCAATTTCTCCTGTGGACTTATACTTGATCTTATACACCCACCTATTTCCTATGGCCTTTCTACCAACAGGTAATTCACATATTTCAAAGGTATCATTACTATAAAGAGCATGCATTTCTTTATCCATTGCATCTCTCGTCTTTGTTGTGTAGATGCTTCTTTAAAAGTTTTTGGTTCAACAGCTTTATTTAGTTCAACAGTAAAACAAAAGTTTTCAAAACTTAGTTTTGAGTAATTGACAAAATTTTCAAGTCCATACTTAACCTTAGAATCAACCACAAAATCTTGATACTTATTTGGAAAAACAGAAGTTCTATCAGACCTTCTTAAGGAAGGCTAACTACTATTTTCCAAAACCAACTCTTCTGCTTGTTCAGGTAAGGAACTGTTTTCACCCTCAGAACTGCTCACACCAAGAGGAGTTGCAGCCATCTCACTTGTCTTGGTAACCTCATTGGAACCATCGAGTGCCCTAAATCACCCTGTTCATGGTCAATAGTTGGGCTGCCAAGATGCAAGGAGGAGCTGCCCTCACTCAAATGATGATCATTATGAGTATTATCATCATTGGGTGTGTCGAAGTTGTCACAAGTTACTTCATCAAAAAGTTAACATGATTCAAACTCGACTGAGAGGGTCGGGAGCAGCAGAAGAGTTTTTAATCTTGAAAGGAAAAACATTTTCAAAAAATTTTACATCTCTAAAGAATATAAACTGTTTCCTTTCAAGACTATAAAGTTTATAGCCTTTTTGAAAGTTGGAATATCCAACTAAAACACATTTTTCAGCCCTACTACTAAACTTATCATTACTGGTAAGAATGGTAGCAAAGCAAAGACAACCAAAAGTTCTTAAATGATTTAGTTCAGGTTTTCTTTTAAAAACAAGATTAAAGGGAGACAATCCATTCAAAGACTGAAGATGGCAATCTGTTAATCAAGTAAGTAGCGTTAAAATGCATTCGGACCACAAATATAAGGGCAATCCCCCGAAACATAAGGGATCTGGCAACATTTAAAAAATGCCTATGTTTCCTCTCAACAACCCCATTCTGTTGAGGTGTGTAAGTACAAGATGTTTGATGAATAATGCCATTTTTTCACAAAATCCATTAAATTGAATATTAACAAACTCTGTACCATTATCACTTCTAAAAATTTTAACACATTTTCCAAACGTGTTTTAACCGATTATAAAAGATTTGAATATAATCAAACACCTCTTGCTTACTTTTAAGTAAGTAAACCCAAACCGCCTGGTGAAATCATCAACAATGGTTAAAAAGAATCTGTGACCTTCTTTACTTTTTATTTTATAAGGACCCCAAAGATCTAGATGAACTAAGTCATCTAAAACCAAGGTTTTATGGTCACTTAAAGGAAAAGGATCTCTGGTTTGTTTTGCCTGTTGACAAATGTCACAAGGCTCAATTTCATCTTTATTTTGAAAACTAATTTCACCCTTCAACACCGCTAAAACTTGATCGAGGGATGACCAAGTCTGCAATGCCAAGTTTTCTTGGTCAAATCACAAGCAGACCTAAAACTTCTAACCCCTAGGTCAATACCTTGATCTCCATCAAAGTAATACAAACCATCCATCCGTCTACCAATCCCCGAACATTCATTCCCCTCAAATCTCGAGGCAAAACATAACACTTGGTCTCATCAAAAGCAATAACAAACTTACTATCTCTAGCCACCTTATGAACAGACATTAAACTAACACAGATTCAGGGAACAACCAACACATCATATAATGTTAAATGTTTAGTGAGAACCATATTTCCAACCTTGGTAATCAAAGCTTCAGTCCCATTGGGATGAGACACCTTAATACCAAGCTTAGAAATATCAATGACATTCACTAAATATTTATCAATATATGTAAGATGTTGATTTGCTCGAATCTACAATAATACCTGCTGCAACCAATGCAGACCTCATTTTACTATTATGACAGAAGAACCTTTTAAAGTTTAGATTAAAAATTTGCTTTTATTGAAGACAATACACCGCCATATTGGCATGTACAGCTCTTTCCATTTCCATTATTACTAACAGAGTTCTCCTTAATCAAAGAAATGAGTTTAGATATCGTTCATCGAGAAAAGGCGAGATAGAACTAGAGCCAACAGAATTATTATTGTTAACAAATCTCTTATTAAAATTCGAGCACCCGATTATTATTATTCTTTCTATTTCTCCCAAAATCAGCAGGGTACCCAATGATCTTAAAGCACCTATCCACAGTGTGACCATTAAAGCCACAATGTTCACAAACTAAAACAGGACCACCAGCAATCCTTTTAACATCATTATTTCTAGGACCATTGTTAGGTCTAAAAGAACTTCCAGAAGTAAAAGACCTCTGTGTGTTCCCTCTATTTGTTAACATCATTATTTCTAGGACCATTGTGGGAGGTTGGCCTGAAAAAGGAGGGTTTGAATGAGATTGTTGATGGTGCGAATCATCCGTTCTGACTTGCCATTTTGTTGTGATGTTTTAGGGCATGAAAAGCGAAACTGAATGCCATTGTCGGCAAAAAGTTTATGTAGGCGATAGTTGTCGAATTCACCTCCATGATCACACTGAAAGGATCTGATTTCACACTTAAACTGAGTGTGAACATAGTTATGAAATAATGAAAATTTAGACAAGACATCTGACTTAATAATTAAAGGATAAACCCAAACAAAATGCGAATAATGATCCAAGAACAATACATAATATTTAAACCCTGAAAGACTCGAAATTGGTGAAGTCCATACATCCGAGTGAATAATGTCCAAACAAGCATTAACAATAGTTTCGGAATTAGCAAATGGAAGTCTAACATGTTTGCCAAGCTGACAAGCGTGACAAAGCACGGGAGGCTTTTCCTTATTACATGAAATAAAATTATTTGAAACAAGACGACGTAACACTTCGCTTCCTGGATGTCCAAGACGATGATGCCACGTATGTTGACTGACGAGAAGGGCTTGAGGAATGGGAGACGGAGCAGTGGCAGGGTAGAAGTCGCATGTGCTATCACATCGGAGAAGCACCCGACGCGTCATGAAATCCTTAACAGAAAAACCAAAAGGGTCAAATTCAACAGTGCAATTATTGTCATGAACAAACTGACGAACATATATTAAATTTTTGACAATATGAGGGGTAATGAGAACATTATTTAGGTGAAGAGGTCTAAAGGGAGTTGACAAAATGCTATGACCCGTATTGGTGACGGGAATAGAATGCCTGTCACCAACCGAGACGGACGGATACATGCAAGTATTAAAAATATTACTAAGACTATTAATTGAAGCATTGAGATGGGAACTCGCACCTGTGTCCATATTCCAGGCACCATTTGTGGGATCGTGAAGCGTCCCGACAGTAAAGGCATTGGGCAAAATTGTTTCTTGTCCTGTGTTTGCGGCATAGGTAGCTTTTGGATTGGGTGGGGGTGTAAATTTGGGTATGTGGGGCTGGTGGAGCAGTTTGTTGGACCGGATGGGTGGATGTGTTAACTGTTGGGTTTTGAGTAGAGGGTAGGGCCTGTTGGACAGAATTGAGAAGGTACGGTGGGCTAAGATTTGGAGGGTTAAATGGCTCGGTGGGGGCAGTAGCATAATGGGTCGGGTATCCAAATCCAGGTGGAGGTCCGAGATAATGGTATGAGGTTGGTCGAGGGTGTGTAGTAGTGTAGTAGGTTGTTGGTCCAATCGTGGGTGTAAGGGTGCTATTTGAATTTCCAGTGGGGTTATTAGTATTGCTAGTCAAACCCAATTTGCCTAACACCTTTACTACAATCTCCTCTGTATTATTATTTTCTTTAGACGCAACAGTGCCAACATGAGATTTGCTACTAGTATCATGCACAAATTTGCATCCCGCACCATATCGACATACACCCTTAGCATAGTTAATACACGGTTTCCATGACTTTACTTGAGGTTTAGATGGATTACGAGTCATACCTTTATTATCAGCCATGAGTACCAAGGGAGAGGAAGATGAGGAGTCCACAGGTAGGGAAGTGGACTTAGACTTGAGGCGCATCTCTTCCGTTGTAAGCATAGATCGTGGGTTTTGATGTCGGGAAAAGTTTCCGATGGTGCATGATGGTACAAACATTATCTTATTTCTCCGGTAAGCCTTCAAGTGCAAAAGTGACTACGTCTTCATTACTAACCGGTGATCCAAGACTCGTAAGAATCGCGGCTATAGATTCAATGTGTTTGAAGTATGCATCGATAGTCATATTTCCAAGCTTAAGATTCCGGAGTTGTGCTTTAAGAGCAATAGTACGGGACCGTTTGTTGTCTTGAACAATTTCAGTGATGAGGTCCCATGCATGTTTAGCGGATCCCGGGCGTTCCACAACCAATCTTGCTTGAAGGGACTCGGAGAGAGTGGTAAAAATCCAAGAAAGGACAATGTTATCCACCTTGATTTCCTCCGGAGTGAGAGGTGTAGGAGTGCTTCCGGAGGCCGCGTTTGGAAGGCTATGTATGTATTGCGTTACTTTAAAGCCGCTACAAAGTTGTTCAAAAAAGAATAGCCATGAGGTGCACATTCAGAGATCGGCGGCTAGTGAGGTCACAAGTAATGTTGGTCTATAACTCCATGTGCACATTCAGAATGAGGTGTTCCAATTGATGCGCGGAGAGTTTGGGAGTGTGGATATGAAGTTGGATAAAAGTTGGCTCGGCTGTGACTTATGAGGAGGGTGAACTGGAATAATGAAATTATGGGTGAAACCATGAGAGTTGAGATGTAATGGGTAAGCCTAAGTTCAAAGTATAACCATTTCATGAATGTATTTTCTCCCACATATATGGATAAACAAACATTAAGGTCATATATAACTGGAAATTTTAACATAACTTGTGGACTGCCGGGTGATAATACTTAATGGAAAAAGATTGTTTCAAGTTGTAAAAGTCAAGTTAGGGAAGTGTGAGCCATTGGATTTGATCCAATGGCTCAAACCAAATGAAGTTCTTTTGATTTGAGTCATTGGATCAAATCCAATGGCTCACAAACACCCAACTTGTGGACTGCCGGGTGATAATACTTAATGGAAGAAGATTGTTTCGAGTTGTAAAAGTCAAGTTAGGGAAGTGTGAGCCATTGGATTTGATCCAATGGCTCAAATCAAAAAGACGTTTTTTTGATTTGAGCCATTGGATCAAATCCAATGGCTCACAAACACCCAACTTGAGTCAAGTTGTTTTTATAGCTTGAGACAATCTTCCTCCATACTTAATAACTGTAATTTTCGGTGTATTTATCTTTGGTTGTTTTTATATTTTTTAATTTTGTAGCATGAAAAATAGTCAAATAAATAAAGGGTTTTGGTCGTAAAATAGCAACGTACTTTTTCAAATGTACCGAGTTAGTACGTGTACTATTTTTGTTCCACTTAATGTAACGTACTTTCATGTTTTTATACTTTTTGATTTTGTATGATGAAAATAGAGGCATTGATGATAAAGATCCCGAATTCCCAATGATCGTCGGTTTTCACTAAACCTGTTGTTGCTAATTAACCGATGAAGCTAAAGTCGTCTTGCAACGTACTCTAATCATACTAACTTTAGACTTATCTAAGCCAGTTATTTATCGTAATTTTTCCCTTCCACTAGGAAGGAACAGTATAAAAGAACACAAAAATAAATGAGTGTTTCATTACATACTGTAATACAAAGCTCATGACAAGTCAATGACTTGTTTTAAAATTAAGTGTACACATAGTATAACAAATCATTCTCACACAAGTATACAACTGATCATGCTATACATCTCGTTGTGTCTTGAGTAGTATATATCAATGTCGTCTTTTTTGTTTGAATGTGATCGCTTGTATTACGGTCGAAGATATATGAGTTTGAAAGAGGCAGTATGTTTTGGATGCATAGATCTACTATGAGACTGGTGATCGAGTTTGTTGGAATGTAACGAGAGTACATATAGGCAAGGCCGCAAGGGTGAAATCGAACAACGACAATCTAGCGTCGTAGGTGAAATGAGGTGTTTGCGTGTGTATAGGCAAGGGTGTGGGTGGAGATGTGCATGCAAGGTTTGGTTTTGTGACCTTGTCGAACATAGATGGATTAACAAACTCTAATGCAGTATATAATCCAGATGATATGAACCCAAGTTACAAGGAGAGCAACATCTCAGATATTTACTTATGAGTTGTTGATTGGTTTCTTTTACTTTGTGAGGAGAGTTATTTTACATACCAAACTTTTTTTACATATCAAGGGACTCATCTCAACCATCCATTTAAAAAAAAAATCAATGGTTGAGATTAAAAACATTTTATTATTTCACCTATTTTTTATAATTTAAATATCTTTTAAACCGTTAATCGTTGTTTAAAATATTTACACTGTCGCGACGAGCATTTAATTATCTTTCTATAGACGCGCACTTTGATATACTTTCGAAAAAAGAAAAAAAATCTTTTTTTCACGTTTTCATTTTTTCGTTCTTGAAATTTGTATGAAAAAAAATCATATATGATAAAACACTAAGTTGATTATCACATGTGATATTAGTGTTAAATATCATATGTGATATTACACTAATATCACATGTGATATTACATATCATATATGATATTACACTAATATCACATGTGATATTCAAATTAGTGTTTTATCATATATGATTTTTAATGCAAATTTCAAAGAACGTAAAAACGAAAAAACTTAAAAAAAAACGTGAAAAATACGAAGAAAAAAAAATCGAAAGTATATCAAAGTGCCTATCTATAGAAAGATAATTAATTGCTCGTCGCAATGATATATTTTTTTTCGCTTAACGATTAACGGTTTGAAAGATATTACTCCCTCCGTCCCAATTTAAGTGTCCACAATGGAATCCTTAGATGTCCCAAATTAAGTGTCCATAGAATATTTCAACCAATGAGATGAGACTTTAGTGGATGAAATTGATATTTGATTGGTGGAGAGTGTAGTTAGTGGAATTTTCTAAAACTTTGTGCATATGAATAGTGGACACTTAATATGGGACGGAGGGAGTAATATTTGAAAAAAAAAGAATGAAAGTGGGTTTTTTAAATTGTTGGGGTTAATCTCATCCATTAGATCTAATAAAAATGAATGGTGGAGATTGATCCCTTGGTATGTAAACAATCTTTTGTCCTCAAATTATCTTAAATCTTACTTTGTGGGATAACAAGTTGAAGATTTTTACCTTCTCCCGCAATTGTCGTTTTTTTTCTTTTGAGGATACGAATTACAGTACTATTTTTACCTTCTCCTGCAATTGTCTTTTTTCTTTTTCTTTTTCTTTTTTTTTTCTCTTCTTTTGTGGATACGAATTACGGTACGTATATTTACTTATTTTTTATTGGACACGGAGTTAGTAAAAATTAATGCATACTAGGTTGAGCTAATATCATTTCAAACATGACAAGACGAGAAGATCAAAAGGTAGTACCCCTTAAGTTACCTATTTTTCAATCAAAATCAAACTGATATATCTATATCTTTACAAAATGGATTATCTAATGTTATCGTCACACCATTAACCACGTTTCTACCAATAAGTTAGATAACTGAAAATTGTCAATGTAGTTTTGGCGAGATTGCATACATAGTCTTCGAAGACGCCTTTGTCATTTCTTTGAAGAACATTAGAGGCATTTTCGTATTAATATAATTGAGAGCAATGTTATCTGAAGAAGAGTTATGGATTATCATTAATCTTGCAAACATATACTAAATATCAAACGTAATTGTGAAATGAAATATACATAATTTTCTTTCTTATCAGACCAAAAGTATCCCACTGTGTAAATTAACTTTTAATGTGTTAAAGTTTATTATAAAAGTTATTGATTTTTTTTCTATATTTAAGGTTTGAAAAAGAAATGGGTGTATGAAGAGCAAGTTCGAAAATGGAGGATGGGTTTCGTAATAGGGGGGGCTCACAATGATTTCGTAATAGGTATGAGTTCAGAATGGGTTTGGAAAGAGAGGTTCGCAAGGGGGAAAAACGGTTCTTAGGAGAAAAGAGGTGGTTCTTTAGAGAAGAGAGGTTATTAGTTTATGGGATTGTATAACAAGTGCCCACAAGGCATTGTTTAACATGCAATAATTGATCCCGCACATTCTTTTTAAAATGAAAAATGCATTTAATACACATTAATTGATCTTAGAATTTACCTTATTTAGTTCTTATTTCGTAATTAATAAACTTAAAGTTTTCTTATATAGTCAGCTAAACTAGTGTCTTGTGGGCACTGGTTAGACAAACCCTTAGTTTATTTATAGATATCATATAAAAGTATCACTATGACACTATCTGTCTATAACCTTACGATATTTAAAAGAAGAAAAAAAAAAATGTACTAAGAACAAATTACTACCTCCGTCCCATAATAATTGTTCACTTTGATTTTTTTATGTCTTTCTTATCCAACTTTGACCATAAATATTTTTATTTGTGTAATATAATACTTGATGAAAAATATACGAATAGATTAGGTTTTAAGTGTATTTTTATTTGGTATAATTTTTATCAAGTATTATATAACACAAATAAAAATATAATTGGTCAAAGTTGAATAAGAAAGACTCAAAAAAGTCAAAGTAGACAATTATTATGAGACGGATGGAGTAGTTTTTAAAGTGATGGTGTTTTTGTGAGTTCACAATTTAAATCATTGTTTAATTTTTAAGAGTTAATTGCATTTTTGGTCCTTGTGGTATGGTCAAATTGCAAATTTGATCCCTAAAATTTTGAAAGTGCACCAGAGGTCCCCATTTTCAAGTTTTCGTTGCATGTTTAGTCCCTGATCAACATCAAATGACTAAAATACCCTTGCCTTCTTCTTTTTCTATTTTCTTTTCAGTCCATCTTTTCAGTTTCTTACATAAATGGTCCTTGGGTCTTGCCATGTTTTACAGATTTAGTATGATTTTTTTATGATTTATTTAACTATTAATATTAGTATTATATATTTTATAAGTTTTTGTCTTTTTTTATACGTCCATTTCTCTTACTTTTTTGTCCATTTTCGTCCGTATTTATACGCTTTCGTTCATTTTTATACGTTTTCGTCCGTTTTCATCTGTTTTTATATGTTTTCGGCCGTTTATATAAGTTTTTGTCCGTTTTTATACGTTTTCTTTCGTTTTATACGTTTTCTTACATTCTCATACGTGTTTATCCGTTTTTATACGTTTTTCATTCGTTTTTATCCATTTTCATCCGTTTTAATACATTTTCGTCTGTTTATATACGTTTTAGTCACTTTTTATACGTTTTTCTTACGTTTTTATAAGTTTTTCTTACGTTATCATCGTTTTTTATTTCGCGTTTAATACGTTTTAGTTCGTTCTTATCTTGTTTATCTGTTTTCATCCGTTTTGGCGTTTTCAATCTGTTTATATCGTTGTCAGTTTTATACGCATAGGTATTTATACGTTTTGGTCCATTTTTACACATTTCCATCCATTTTTATCCGTTTTCGTCTTTTTTTTTTATGTTTTCATCCGTTTTAATATGTTTTCGTTTGTCTTTATAAGTTTTCATCCGATGATTTTATCGCTTTCGATCCATTTTGTTCTTTCTTTTCATTTTCGTCCGTTTTTTACGTTTTCATTCGTTTTCCTCCGTTTTTATATATTCTCGTATGTTTTTTTACGTTTTCATCTGTTTTTACGTATAAAAATGTAAAAAAGGTAAAAAACGATGAAAACGTATAAAAACGAAAACATGTAAAAACGCATAAAAAATGGATGAAAACGTAAAAAAGGACGAAAATATATAAAAACGGACAAAAACGTAAAAAACGGACGTAAATGTATAAGAACGGATGAAAACATAAAAGAACGTACTAAAACGTTCAAAAATAGATGAAAACGTAAAAACAGATGAAAGCGATAAAACGGGGAAAACATAAAAAAGCGAACGGCAATAATAAAACATGAAAATGAATAAAACAGACGAGTACGTGTAAAACGGAAAAACGTGGTGCTAAAACCTGATAAAAAGCATAAAAATGGGCGAAAATGATGGATCGTAAAATGTATTAAAACGGACAAAAAATATAAACGAAAAAGGACGGATTAAACGGAAAAACGGATAAACGATGAAAACGGATGAAAACGTAAAAAAGGGACGGACGGATGAAACATAAAACGGACTAAACGTTATAAAAACATAAAACGGACTTAAATTGTATATCGGACGGAAAAACGTAAAAAACGAGGCAAAATGTATAAAAACGGACAAAAGACCTCCACTTGACGGTCAAACTAACAGAAATAGTGGTTAAGGGACCAAACCCGTAACGGGTCAAAACAATAGGAAGAAGATTTGCAAAAAAAAAAAAAAAAAAGTATGTGTATGGACTCAATATGTAAAACCCATTCCAACACAAGGACTATTTTTGTAAGAAACTAAAAAGAAAATAGAAAAAGAAAAAGACAACATCAAATGACTAAAATATCTTTAGTCTGTGTGGACCCAGGGACCAAACGTGCAACGAAAACTTGAAAATGAGGACCACTAGTGCACTTTCAAAGTTTTGAGGACCAAATCTGTAATTTGGCCATACCACATGGACTAAAAATGCAATTAACTCAATTTTTAATGTTAATATTTGTGTCATTTGAAGCAGAAGTATAAAGAAGCAAGTATGACCATTAAACATTAAACAATGATATCGTCGCACATGAATAAATGAACAAATATTAAAGCGGTTTTATAAATGAAAACAAGAAGGTGATAAATGTAATTGTGTATAAAAAGAAATATTAAATTTTTTTCCCTAGTAAAACACATTCACAGCTAAAAGCACACAAAGCAGTCTTAAGTAAAGTGTTGCATTAACCAAAATGCAACGTTTTAAAGGCATAATACAACACTTTAGGTTCATTCTGTAGTAGCAAACTCATCTAACTTATACAAGGGTAATAGTTTAATAAAGCCACGGAGATTTGAAAAATGCTAAACAAAAATTAGCAGCATGTGTTTATTCAAGATGTAATGGTGAACAAGAATTAGCAGCATGTGTTTATTCACGATGAAAACTGATTATCGCATCATCTTCAAAACATTAGTCAGCTTATTACTATTGTATAATTAGTTTAGAAACATTAAAATAGCGATAAAAAAAATATTAACATGAACCGTAGCTTGTTGTTATCGACGTTCAACATACGCTAAATAGTCAATTGATGATAAAGATACCGAATTCCGAATGATTTTTGGTTTTCACCGAACCTATAGTTGCTTAATGGATGAAGCTAAAGTCTATTCGTGCAACTCTAATCATACTAAAATGGATACTTTAAAGAGGCGTTATGTTTTGAATGCATAGACCTAGTGATGGACATTTAAAATCACATTTGGGTAAAAGGGTTATACCCTGAAATATCTTAAAGAGTAAATTACATAAACGGTCACTATGGTTTGTTCATTTTTTCACATTTAGTCACTGAACCTTTTTTTTGACATACATGGTCACTGAAGTTTTAAATCGTTACAAATTACCATTTATGTAACGAAACTGAAACCTTAATGACTGAATCTGTAACGATTTGAAACTTCAGTGACCATGTATATAAAAAAAATTTCAGTGACTAAATGTGAAAAATGGACAAACCATAGTGACCATTTATGTAATTTACTCTATTTTAAAATATTTATTCAACATGGCACACCATACTCAATATTATCTAACGAGTCATAAATGTAAAAACTTAGTAAAATACCAAAACATGAGCCATCGACCATAGCTCAAAGCAATCGAGTCTCTGCTAGCCTCCAACGGCTGGCCACCTGGTGTTTAATTGTAGTCGTTAGACAGCGCATGCTGATCATAAATCTTCCACTTCTTCAACATCGAAAATCTCGTTAGAGGAGTCACAGTTCATATATAGCATACGACTCATGTAGTGTTTCTCTTTGCGTGAAATGGACTTTAATTAGTCATTGCAAAGACTGTTGTGGCCGTGCATTTCCTTAAACTAACTTGGATATTTTTCGTAAAATATACGTTTGAATTTTATGCCTTTGAAAAGAGATGGTCGACAAATACCATGGGAAGTGTCAATTGTAATCTTTGGTTTGTTCTTCTCATGACCCGGTATATACGTCATGATTCATGGTTGCTTTTGTTAATATTTTTGGAGGAATGTAACATGTGATTGAGTTTGTTGGAATGTGACGAGAGTATGTCTATGTCGTGGAGAGGGTGAAAGGGATGAAATGAATGTGAGGAACGGATGTTTGGGTTGAGTCGTTGGTTGTGATGACGAGGAGGGTGAAGTCGAACAATGACATTATGTTATTTGTGTGTGAAATGAGGTGTTTGAGTGTGTGTAGGCGAGGGTGTGAGGATGAAGATATTGTAAACTTGTAGTAAACAAAAGCTTGAAGAAGGAGAAGAGTTTTGGTTTTGTGATTTTGTCCAACAAACTCTAATCTATTAAATATAATAAACAAGAGTTTTGTACTACCCTTTAAAGCACCTCATGCAATTAATATTCTGATGTGTCACGAATGTGATTGGTCACTAATATAGGCAAGTACAAGTCCAATTCTTAATTCTTCAATCATAAAGCTTTTTTCACAAGATTCATAAAAAAAAATCAATTTCTACAACACATTAATGATAATACATGTTATTCAAATCATCCCTAAAATAATGTATACGACATTCAAAGCATTCAAAAAAGCATCCCAAAATAAGTTACGAATTTTTATGATAAAAAATTTCTTGAATAAGGTATTTTCACCTTCAAATCGACATTTACCATTTTTTGATTATCACTTTGATTCAACCATTCTTATCAAACATCTCGAGTCGATGACATTTTTTCGTTGTTGGCCATATGTAAGTTTTGATTTATCTTCCTTTGTTTAATTTGATGTGTTAATTTGGTACTTCTAAATTTTATATTGATTATGAATATGAGGGTCGTTATATGTAGTAGATCTGAAGATTGGTTTCATTTTTCAGTGATACATGTTTGTGCAGGAATTTCAAAATAAAAATCAAAGGTTTGTAAGTGATTTAGAGAGTGCATGGTGTTTGATGAAATATTTGAAAGGAATTGCAATATGTGCACGGTATGATATCTTTTAAACCTATTTCAAGCAAAACTGATGTTTTTGTAAGTGAGGTTGTTTATATAGTGTGTACTAATTTTGAATGTCATAGATCTTTAGTAATTCTCCTTGGTTATATGCCAAAGATACGAGTTTTGATTGTCAGTTTAATGGAACTAATCAGAGTGTGGCTACGGTTAATCAATCGTCTCGATTTCTTGACAAGGATACAAGTTTCGATTGTCGGAGAAATGGCTCATCACCATAGTACTGAGTATTTTGATGAATTGGTTTTGTTTCAATTCTGTTTAATATATTTGCTTTGTTCCAATTTAATTAAAAATAAAATAAACGTTGATGCTACGCATAGATTTACTATGGTTTTAACTTCCATGATTTTTTTATAGGCCACAAATGAAACCCTTTTAATCAATAGGGAGTATATTTAAGTGAGTTTAGAGACCCATCACAAATGTTGTTTGCCATGTGATTTTTTATGATTACTGTGAGAATCTTTCTAATAACTTTGGTACATTACTTAGTTTCTCCAATAAGCTTAATTTAGATTTCTATACTTTTGATTCACTTACGTTGTTGTTTACCACATGTATGTGATTTGGAGGTCACATGAAATGTGTTCGATGAAATGTCTAAGAGAAGGGTAATTCGTTTTTGCCATAGTGTAAGCATTTGGGATGTAGATTATGATAGGTTGTAACCTTAGTATTACCATTAAGTTGTTAGTAAGGGCTACTAATTATTTATCTTTATTGTGTTTAATCTTTGAACTATATGCTGCAAATTAAGTATTGTCTTTAAGTGCTACTCGTGATTAAGTACGATACATCTTGCACTTTTGTTAGATTTAAATGTTAATATTGATAAGAGCTTGATAGAGTTATGTTTCTTAGAATTTTAAATTAAAAAGTACAATAGATGTTCGTCATTATCATTTTGCCATCTGAATTACATGGCTCAAAAATTATAAATTTGTTTAATGTCCGACATTTTTCTTTAGTTTTTGCAGGCCGGATATGAAGACAAAGGTATAAATATGTTGAGAAAGATCCTATCGTATATGCATATTATGGCTTCGATGAAATGCGTGAATGAAAGAAAAGACCGGATGTCGTATGAAGAGGTATCTTATGCTTCAGTTATATAGCCAATATCAAATATACATTAATGAAACCATCAACGGAGCAATTAACATGCTAATGATTTTTTTTTATCCATCACTTCTTATATTACTAAATAAGCCAATAGTATATTTGATCATCATGATACCATTGATTTTTTTTTATTATCAAAACATACTCTTTATTGGAAAGGAAAGATTGGTAGGTTGTAAAAGGGTTACAATGGGATTCCGGCTTTAACATGTTACTTTTAGATTCGAAATATTGTTTTCACTCACATTTTTATATGTAAGACATCGTGTTTTTGTAACTCATAACTCTATGAAAAATGTCGACGCTTTATTGAGTCATGTTTGAAGATGGTTTTCCATATTGCTGTTGCATTCTTTCTTATTGATGACATAAGTGGAGCCGATATGATTTACAATGTTGGATGACATGGGTGAAGCAAGATGACAACATGACAGGTGATGTATGTTACTCTTCATAGTTTTACAATTGCAAGTGGTGAGTTTATTCTTCAAAGTATTGTTTTATTATTATTATTTGTATTTGTTAATAATATTACTGCTACAAAAACAAATATTATTGAATTAGTTAGAAATATATATTTAGTCAAGAATTGGTTAACATAGATATATTTTTATTGTTTTTGTTTGTTGTGTTGAGATTTGGGTCAAAATCACTAATTTTAGCTAGGATTTTTACCTTTTTTTATTCATGGTACTCATACTTCATTGAAAGATGAAGATAAAAAAATACAAAGGTAAAGCCTGTAAATAACATTATACTTAATTCATCTTTTCATGCTGATGCATAGTTTATTAATCTAGGATGATCTATATACTTTTACGTGTCCATGGAATGAACATGGATTACTCAAGTGTTTGACGTTGACTGCATATATTTGTTCTTCAAGACTATCTACCAGTTTGAGAAGAGTTGAAGAAGATGAACCTACATGTTTTTTATTTTAATAGTTACAAACCAAATTAATTGTCTTATCATTGGCATATTACTTATTATCCTTTAAAAAGAATTAAACCTATTTACGTTTGTTGTTGTTTTTTAATTTATTCACGCACGTAACTCTTTAGTGAATAATTTCTTTCAAGATTCCTGTGATTCCAAGGGTCTATAATTGTTTATAGGATCGTTGACTTATTATTTATTATTCTTTAAAAAAATGAAATTTATATATTTTGTCGTTGTTTATTACTTTATTCACACACTCAACTTATTAATGAATCATTTCTTTAAAAATCCGTGAATTTCACGGGTCTATAAGCTAGTGCAATATATAATTAAGATGATAGGGCAAAAAATTACAAACAAGTCATAAGTTTGCTTATCACTTTAATACGTGAATTGAGGGTTTGTTTGTTTTACTTTGTGGGATAAGAACCAGTTACCTTTTCCTTTTATGAGATGCTTTTTTTTTTATTTTACCTTTGTGGGATATGAATTAAAGTATTTTTATCTATATTTTGGGGGACAAAAGTTAGTAGATACTTGTGTAAAATAGGCTTAGGGGGTGTTTCTTTTTTTTTCCCTTTAGCTAAGAGTTCAGTGGGTCCCAGCTTGTTAATACCTCTTAATGGGGCGGAGCTTCATTTTTACACTCTTTACATATAGAGGATTTATTGGAATTTATAGGCCCAAATAAGAAAAGTAATAATATTAATTAGATGTATCCCACATTCCTTCCACTAAGAGAAAAAAAGAAACTCCCCCTTAGCCCATCATAGATTGTTATTAATGGAACTAATCAACGCTAATAATTCACTCCGATATTTACGTTATATAACAAGCTCAGTTGTGACTCGATGGATCAAGGATGAAAGGAGAGTGGAACAATGACATTGTGGTTGAGGCCATTGTCCCACGTGACGCTGAGTTTGTTGGGCTATAATGAGGTGGAGTACATGAAGCTTAGCTGAGTTTGTTGGATGATGTCACACGTGACGCTGTTCCATGTGCAAATAGTGTGCTAGGTGTTCCATTTTATGCGTGGAGAGTTTGGGAGTGGGTGTGTTGGAGTGGGACGGCTCGGTTGTGTCTCGGTGAAGGATGATGAGGAAAGTTAAGTGGTGCTAAGATGTGGTGTTTGTGTTTTAAAGAGGCGTTATGTTTTGAATGCATAGACCTAGTATAGAAGAGGATATGAAGGGTGGAGATGCGGTGGTTAAACCACTTGAAACAGAAGCTTGAAGAATAAAATGAGTATTGGATTCGTGACTTTGTTCCACATCGATGAAAGAACAAACCCTTAAACTATTTTTAAGTAAGGCTATTATTAATGTGGGTAACGCGACATAAAATCAGAGGTTTATAAATCCAAATATTGTCGCCATGTAATATAAGAAGTTTATAAATCAAAACAATTCTTTTTCATTTAATGGTTAACTAGAGTATCTGTATCTCAATTTATAAGCTAATTTTTGCATTAACACGACTAAATTTTTGTTGAGAAGTATGTGATTTATTAATTAACGGAGTCTTCAAATCTAAGTAATTTGCTACTAACTATTAAGTAAACAATGTATTATTTTTTTTCCAGAGTTAATTGCATTTTTGGTCTCTGTGGTATGCCCAAATTGCAGATTTGGTCCCCAAAACTTTAAAAGTGCACCAGAGGTCCCCATTTTCAAGTTTTCATTGCATGTTTGGTCCATGGGTCCACACAGACTAAGGGTATTCTAGTCATTTATGAGTTAATTGCATTTTTAAGTTTTCATTTCTTTTATTTTATTTTAATTTCTAAATTAAATAAATATTTCTTTTAACTTTTAATATAATACCAATCACACCCAAACACAATATACCCATTAACAACATCACTATCCACCATACACCTGTTTTTTTCCTCTCATCACCACCACAATCACCCGTCACTACTGCCTCCACAACCAACTACCGTCATACCTCCATCACCACCACCATCATCATACCGCCTTGTGTCCTCTCGTTACCACCATCATACCCCCGTCACCATCAGCCACCAATTCAAACCCCACCACCATCATACCCCTCTAAACCACTCATTGTCACACACCACTACTTCTAAGCATACACCACCACTTCCAACACTGAAAAATGGTGAGGAAACATAATTCATATAAACAAACCCAGTATTCAGTGTGAAAAAAATTTGAATCCATATAAAAAAATCCCACTTTTCGACCACTACAAAAATCATCCGTTTAATCACCCCACCCACTCATAAATAAACAAATTCATCATCGTCCTCATCACTTATCTACCGTTTCCTCCTCTTATCACATCACCATCATAACCCTGTCACCGCCGTCGTCGAATCTGACCAAACAACCACCACCATCATACCCCGTCATCATCATCTTCAATCACACACCTTAACACCTAAAATTAATTATAAACTCAAAACTCTAATATAAAACCCTACGGAGGGTTGTCTAACGTTCGATAAGGGCCAAGTAACCGGCATCGCTGCACCACGACTATATGGTAGGCGCCGCCATCGTTGACATCGACGATCTCTTATATGGTAGGAGGTTTAGTAATCTTGAATTTAATTTCGAAAAGAGGTAAAATAGTATTAAAAAGGGAATTTGAATTGGTGTTTTAAGATCTGGGTTTACATATAGGCTGTGAATTTGGATTGGTGTTGTTAGATATGGGTTTTACACCATTGTTGTTCATCATTTAACTTTTTGACCATTGTTGTTAAATTTGGTTTCACATCACTGTTGTTAGATCTGGAAATTTGGAGTGGTGTTTATAAAGGTGAAAGAGATGCTGATGTTTGTTAATTTTTGTTTGATGGATTATTGTTCTTGTTAGAGTAGGTTTTTTGTTTTGAATTTATGAGGATGATGATGATTATATATTGTGTTATGAATTTGTGTTTTTTTTTGTGCGCGTTTTTATTATAAAAGAATAATAGAAATGTGAACAAAAAATATAAACTAATGGGAAAATAAAAGACAAGGGTATTTTTGTCATTCAGCTTTGGGCCGGGACCAAATATGCAACGAAAACTTGAAAATAGGGACTCTCACTGCAATTTCGAAAGGATACGGACCAAACCTGCAATTTGGCCAAACCACAAGGACCAAAAATGCAATTAACTCTTTTTTTCACGAGCATCACTTTACAGGAATGGAATTCAAATACAATAAAATGGTAAATATCACCATGAAATTACTTACATGGAATGTCACAAAATAAATATTTTCCTCTTTCAAACAATAAGATACAACTATACTTTATAACGTACAATATTATGGAAAAAAAAACGTTAGATGTACAAATTGTGTGTGAGGTGTTCATTGGATACGAGGAGCGCGTAAGAGTGCTGAAATGAATGTGAGCAGCGAGTGCTTTGGTTGAGTTTGCTGGAGGGTGATGAGGAGTAGTGACATTGTGTGTGATATGTGCTGTTGACTTTGTCCCGTATATGTGAATGAGCAAAGACTAGAGCAATGTATAAGTGAGACTAAGAATGTATTCATTAAAATGAGCAGAAACTTTAGTGAAAAATCAAGGGCTAATAACCTTTTAAAGCATTATACTTGTCAAGATTGACAGTTCTGCGTAGCGAACTAAAAAAATAACTCTTTTAGACATTAAAGTTGCCAGTTTTGTCTTTCTTTAAGTATTATGACCATTTTATCCTTTCTGAATATTTTTCAAAATACTTTTTTTTTCGAATTTTTTTTTCCAAATTTTTTTTTTTTAATTTTTTTTTTCGAAATTTTTCCCAAAAAATGTTAGACATTTTTTCTGATGTTTTTTTTGAAATATTTTTCGAATGGTGAAATGGTCATAATATGGTCATAATTTTTAAAGAAAGACAAAAATGTCAACATTAATGACTAAAATAGTTATTTTTTTAGTTCGCTACGCAGAACTGCTATTTTTAACAAGTATAGTGCTTTAATATGTTATTAGCCCAAAAATCAAATCTCTTCACATTAGGTAAGTTTCATTTTTTGAAACCTTATTTAATTATAATCTAGCGTGTTGCATAAAGAGACATCATTCCGTATGTGGTGTTTAGTTGCGACTTTTATTTATTTACTAGCTTAGAGACCCGTTGACACCGGGTTATTTTTTAAAGAAATAGATAAATGAGATGATAATAAAAGTAATAATGTAAATTTGTTAAATTTAAAATATGTGTGAGTCACAATCGAGTTATAACCATCGCGTTGCCAATCTAAAATAGATTGACTCGAACATAAAATGATGTGTGATTTTAATGATAAATTGAATTGCTAAGAAAACCTTGTAACATTAAAAATAATGAACCATAGTATAATATAACGTGATTACACCAATGATACATACATGATACAACATGAACCTTGCTCAAAGACCTTCAAGTACTTCTTTATAAACAACATTTGTTGTGGTTTTGGAGAGATTACCATCCCCGATCACAAACGACAACCTTCAAACCCACTTGCTTTTTACTCTTGATACGACGCGTCTGATTGTCCATGTGTGAACACAGGACGTGGCAAGTATAAACCAACTTTAGAAAGCGATTGCCCTTAGCTTTTGTTGATTGTCATGGCAAAAGATACTGATATCGGATTTTGTTTCCTAACAATCTTAAGAGGCAAACGCTTATCTGACGGAGTAATCCTCAACCTTGGAATAATCACCTTTTTCGAAGTGGTTCCGTTAATGATCTCTACCTGAATAGAGAGTTCTTGTTAATTTAATTACTTGAAGTCTTGTACCATTACATAAACCATTTGATTGGTCTATGTTTCTTAACAACATAATCGGCACTCCGACTTTTAAAGCAAGCTGTGGTTTGGAACACCTGAGAACTTCAATCCATTTATAAATTCAGGTGAGAAAATAGACTGATCTGTTAGGTCACTAAGTTTACAACACAAGCACAATAGAAAGAGATAGAGAGAAGATCGGATGAACAATATCAAACACACACACGAAATACTATGTGAAAGGTTTAAGCGTAGAGTGTGAATGAGATAAATGAACAACCAACCTCCAAGTGAGGGTTATTACAAGGTATTTATAGGAGAGGGAGCTAGGGCAACACTCCTAGTCCCTTCCTTTCCTTAGTGGACTTGGGCCTAGGCTTATGGGCATTCTACATAAGCCTAAGCTAATAACAAACATAAAGGCCATAATTAAGCTAACTATTACATATGAATCACTAACACTTGAATTAGGTTTAGGAGTGATTCAACAATCTCCCCAAGTGTTGGTGATGAATGAATGCAAACGTGAAGGTGTTGATGTAATAGTAGCTTTGAATTCTCTCGACATTCTTCTTCTTGTGAGAAGAATTACCTTGATTTGAACAATCTCCCGTAGAGAAATTGTTTTTTAAAACGCTTTTGGACGTCATCTTTATCTTTGTTCTTTGATCATTTGTTCTTTGTGATGGTAGTGATAGTATGTTGTTGTTGTCTGCATCAAGTCGCCTCAGTCCGCTTCGTTGCTCCGGTTCTCACGTCATTCTTCAACATGCTCACACGCTTCGGGATTTGATTTCTTGATGAAGTTCTTTAAGTCTTAAACCTTGTAGATTCTTTCTTTGATTGGCGAGAATCATCTCGACTTTTGTGTTGCCTTTTGAGAGAACTTCCATTAGTGATGATGTCGGTATGAGCATGTGAAGAGTGCCACGATCATTCCGCCCGAGCTTCCATAAGAAGTAAAACATGAAAACGGTTAGTAATAAGCGGATTCCAGCACTTACAAGTTTGAACTTCGAGAGTGTTAACAACATAGTGTGAAAACACAACTCTAATTCTTACAAAGGCCGTTCTTGAACTGGAGTCCCACAAGTGAGATAACGCTGATGAAACGGTACACCTGTTGAGATGAGTCGTCGTGGTATAAAGCATCACCTCACGACTGTAGACCATTTGAGACACACTCTGCGTAATCCACGGGGAGTTACCGAAGTGACCGCCGTGGTCGTTTGATGTTGACCCCGGCAGAGTTTCCATTCAATCACCGAGGATCACTATTGTGACCCTCTTATAAATGTTGTCATTGATTGCTAATATCTGTGAAGGACTCGATAACGTACACCGATGTTCTTATTGTTGAATATCAAGTGATGAAATGTCAAGTGTACCTAAGAGATTTTTTGATGAATCTCATGGCTCTAGACTCAATAGTGCATTTTGGTTTCCTGAGCGGAGACTAGGGAGAGGGTCTCATTCTTCAATATCAAAGAATCTCTAAGAGAAAGCCGATAGATTATGTAGGGTCTCTGTGAGAATGAAACAAGCTTCTCGTTGAGAAAACTGAATGGCTAAGAAGGTTTAGTGCATGTCCTTTGGGTCCATGACGACTTTAATCTTCAATACCAGTGTCATCAAGTGACAACCAGTAGCATATGAATTGAACCCGATCTGCCCAAGTTGAATAATCGGGGCTATTTCTTTTCACCCTTTTCTTTGCATTTCTTTTAGTTCTTCACCTTCTTCTTTTGATTCTCATTTTCCTTTTACAATCATACCTAGGACTTCTAATTCTAACTATTGGTTGTGTCCTTAGATCCCTCCCGCTCTCAAGGGATCATAGGACAGTTATTTCTAACCTTAATCACCTTATAACTCCATTGCCATAAAACCATTTTCATGAAAATCTCTCAAAGTGTTTGTGAATGAAAAACATGTTTGAACACTTTAAGAGTTTTAGATTTCTAATATCTCTCCACATGTGCTTAAGAGTTTTTACGGAAATCTGACAAATGAGGAAAAGAGTTTAGCACTTTTTGAATTGATCGACTCAAGATAGACAATTCTTCGAGACACGACACGTTGCATAGTTAAAGAGATACATTGTCAACTTTTAGCTGACAACTAGCTCTAATAACTACCTTGAAGATGTGGACAACCTCGAAGGTTGTCAAACCCGTCAAAGTTCATGTCTATCAAGAGCTTCTCGAATGGGTACAATTTACTTGGATAAGTCTTGGAAGACAAATCTTTTCAATGTATGACTGTTCAGATCCCGTCAATTCATGGGTTGAAGTCTTATCACACGAGGATTCAACTATCAAAACAAAACATATTTCTTATCACATGCTTTCTCCCCCTCAAAAATGGTATATAAATGTTATTTTTGAAGAAATGTTGAGAATAAATATGACCATTTTGAGTTTTGTGGGAAGGTTACACAGAGAACATTTTGTGAACAAAGTTTTTGAGTCAAATACTCCCCCTCAACAAGTGATATAAACGGTTGAGGTTTTGAAAAATCATAAGGGGAAGTACTTGTTCTTTTGAGTAAAACCTTTGAAAAAATGAAATGTTTGATAAGGTTTACTCAAAAGTAAGAAGCTTTCGCTCCTTTTATAAGGATTGTGGCACTGAAGCGTACCACAGGGTCCTTTCTTGACAAGTACGGGTTGTACACTGAAATGTGTGCACAAGCCATAGTCATAATAAATCACACATCCAAATGTATATGAAATAGAAGCAGTTTAAGGGGTACCAGGTAGTCCAGTAATGTTGCTAGGAATGCGAACTCGGCGTTGATATCCGGTGAGATTAATCCCTGGACGACCACCTACAAAGCTCTCTAATGTTCCGAATGGTCCCTTCGATACAACCTTTCATCAATCATAGTGATGATCTCTTCACATCCCGTCTGTCCCCGAGTTCCATCACTTTCGGCTCCCAATGTCTTCATGTATATCCTTCAACCTATAAGCCAATCCATCCCTAACCTTATTCAATGTGTGATCCCCAAACTTGTGAAGATCTCTACACGCCATCAAGCAATTTCGTTGAAGTTCACCGTGATAAACCACGAATGGTTTGCCGACGAGGGTGTATTATGGAAGGCGGTTGATGTCGGAAGTTCTAGCTGAGGTCCGGTGAAGTTGACACGGTCGATACGACTCAACGACAAGTTGTAGATCTTCTACACGTTCCTCGTATTACTATGCTTGATGAATATGAGCAAGGACTTGATGTATTCACGTTGAATTTCGTCGAGAATTGTTCATGCGCCCCTGTACTTTGGCAAGATACAAATCTTCAATGTCGTTGAGAGACAAATTCTGAAAGTCCGCTTCACAGAATTCATAGTCTCTTTCGTCTTGTATTTTGACCACAATTTTCGAAAGTGTAGTGCCATTGGACTAAAAGAGCCACATGCTTAACAGCAACGATTCCCTTTAGTACTGAACACTTCATGTTGAGATTTCTGAACCGGCAACTTCGTAGTAGATTCGCCGCTCGTGCCAATGATGAATCCCATACATTGCATCACGGTCATACAATTCCACATTGTTGGAAAACATGTGGGTAGCCTTTTCCTCGATGGCTATGCGTTAGAGTATATGGTGCCGAATGGAAGTGGTGATGTAGCGTATTTCTTGAACCATCACTACGGGTGAAGAAATTCCAAGTCGTTGTTGAAGAAGTAGCGAAATGGAATCTTAGGTGATTTGGTCCAATCATTGGTAGAGGTTTAGACCGGTCGGTGTAGTAAGGAGCATTGTCTCTTCTGGTAAAGTCAATGTTTGCTTGTGGTTGAGCCAATCAATATTTTTAGAAATGGCTTGTGCAATGTTTTCAAGGTGATACTCAACCTCGATGGCACTTTCCGAACTGCCTTTTACTAGTTGAAAAGCTTCATTCTTGATTCATTTCAACTCCGATTTCATCATCTTCTTTACTCGGAATTTTTCTTGCAGTATCTTTGCATGCTCCAATGTACTACCGTCTTCCAGATCTTGACCTTTAGGTGGGTAGGGAGTAGAATTAACAAGTGTAGAAAACCAGTTGTATTCATCAGTGTCATCCTCGTCTAACCATGATACGACGTCAGCCTTAGGCGCTTCTTCTTCTTTTTCAGGCCTAGATGAGGATTCCGGTCTTAACTTTGTCGGAGAGCGTTGTTGTTGGGGATCATGGAATTCCTCATCGCCACCACCAGATACTCAAAGTGATCACCCTGGCTCGAGTCCAACTCATAATCCTGAGGTTTTTCAGTAGAAGAGCGAGGAGGAGATCGTCTTGGTGATGTGGTCCTTCGGGGTGGTGGTTGCATAGAAGAGGGTTCTCCAGACATCTTCGGAAGTTTAGGTTGATTATCCTTGTCCTTATCCTTATCTTCATCGTCTCTTGGACGTTTAGGCCTTTCAGCTTCTTCTCTACATGCTGATTTGAGTTGGTTTTCCTTGTAGGTGTGCCAGAAGACTTCTCATCGAGATGACCAACTTTGCCTTCTTTAACTGCTACCAGATAATTTTTGTATGTGTAGAGCTTTTTGATTTCATCAGACAGAAGGTGATCCGGCAACATAGCACCCTGTTTTTTCGTTGTTGATTCCTTGATTCTGACTGTTAGAGTAGGTTCAGACAACATGTCGTGATTGTTGGGGTCATTGAGTCTCTTGGGAATATCTAGATTAAGCCCAAGTGCTCTTTGGATCAACAATTTTGTATATCTGATATAAGGAATCTTTGAGCTAAGCTTTTTGAGGAATGACATCATGTCGTCCCATATCAGAGCTTCAATTTCGATGTGTTTCATGTTGATTAATGCCCAAAAGATTTGCAGTTCCTTGAGCTTGGGATGCTCATAGCCACTGTCACGACCAGAAACAGATTTGGTGATGATGATGTAGAGAGTTCTCCACGGTTGAGGAATATTCTTAAGCTCCACATGTGAATGCTTAGTGATTACTCCTGTAGCTTCATCATAACCAATATCGATCAAGAATTGCAAAACTGTCTCTTCAGTTGGTGTGGCGTTGAATTCGGTTGGCTCGATGTCAGGAATTAGAATAACAGCCCTTAAGTCTGCATGTGTGATGGTAACTTGTTTGTGATTGAGCGTCACTGTCACCGCACTTTGACCTTTGATCCTCTGCATTGTATTCCAGAACTGATGAATGTAGATCTCATGCATGTAGGGAATGTGAGCATGTTCGATAAGGATGATTCTTTAGAATATCCACGAATCAAGCAAGAAGACTCGAAGCAGTGAGAGTTTCAAAGTCAATACGAAGGTTGTTCTTTCCAATCTTCATCGGATAACCATTTGGGAAGATACCAGCAACAGTGAGAACATTTGGTGCATCCACATTCATCTAAGCGTCCATGTCTAGATCTGAAATACATTTAGCCAAAAGAACCAACATATCGAAAGACATTATGTTAGTCAACAGATGGTTTTATTGTCAAATTATTGAATGTGATATGTTGATGATTGTTACGAGTCCAATGTCACTTGTTTGTCCAATAGTCCAATGACGCCGATAAGTTTCAGTGAGTTAGTTAACTTTAAGTTTTAAAGTTTATGTTATCACTTATTTTTTCACAACATATTAAACGTTTAAGTTTATTAGTGACATTATTGGTTTTGTGACGTTATGATTTGTTTATTTACAAGTTTGCACGCGTAACAATTCATAATGAAGGTTAAACAAGGCTTAGGCGTAGAAATGGCAAGCTTATGCGAACAGAGTGATATACGCGTAAACGCAAGCTTATGCGTAGGAACGACTTACGCGTAAGAAATATTATCGAGGACAAGGGGACCTTATGCGTAGAGCTACGCTGCAAGCGTATATAAACCTTGCCGTAGGCTTACTTCGTAAGAGTAGACCCCGCGTAGAGGTCACTGCTTACGATATCCTTCACGGATACGCGTAGTCCCTTATGTAGAACCTTACGCGTAACAGTTACGTGTAAGATTACTCTTACGCATAACTTTCTACGCGTAAGGTGATCCTTATGCGTAGTTTGCTAGTAACCTTGATTTTGAATTTTCACTTGTAACAAACCTGAAATAAATTTATCATGGCATCAATATTAACACATACATTCATTCTATAACAGAACATGGCATGACTACTCATTAAACAGTTTACGCGTAAAATCCTTATGCGTAGAACTTAAACCCTAAAGTTCAAGAATTACGCGTAAGAAATCTAGCCATGGAAATTGCACCAAACATTTTCTGGGAAGTCTTAGAAGCCTAATAAGTATGTTTATCCAAGTTTTAACATGAAACTCATCATGAATCAAGAATACCCAATTTGTATGAACTAGAACCCTAAATTTCAATTCTTTCACTTTTGATGTTTCTGGGTAAGTTCTAAGCATGTATATAGTCAATTAATCACATAAACAATATCTTATAAGCAACTAATTGGCCAGAAACGTTCACACAAGAAAACACCCATTCACGATAAACCCTAGTTTTCCGTAATCAATCAATTGTTTCTGGGTAAGTTTTGAGGATAAAAATGGTATCATTGATGTTTTAGAAACGTTTTGACACTATCTTTTTAACCACAAACACATAAACAAGATTATGTGTTCATACGCTTATGCGTAGAACACAAAATCACTCATATCTCGCGTTTTAACCGTTGGATTTGTAAAAGATTCAAAACCATTGTTTGTAAATACGTTAAGATTATGAAACCACTTACAAATTGAAGATCAAGAACTCGGATTTTCAGATTGAATTTTAGGCGTAGGATTAGTTAGGTGAAGTATTAAATGTGATGGATTAAATGTGTTGGGTGGAGGGTTTTTGTTAAAAATTAGTTTGCCATTTTGACACATTCAGTCCCTCCACCTTTACCATTTACATCTAAAGCCTTTAACTTCCATTTTGGTTACCAAACGAAGAATATTTGGAAATAACTTTGACGACACTCCCCCTCGACTTAAGAAATAAAGAAAGTTTATAAATTTTAGTCCGAGGAGTGTCAAAAACCAGAAATGTGACCACCATTATTAAAGAAACAACCGGGATAAGGTAACATGCAAGTACAGTGTTATTTTGAAATAGTTAAGTATTTATTTTTCTCCCCCTCAACACTTGATCGGAAAAATACTGAATTTTGAAAGATTTGAGTGTTGACGGAAGAATTGTACTTGCCATGTTTGAAGAAATATAGATAGAAGAATATTTTTGTTGTTTTATCTGATTTTATATTTTTATATTTTGTTTTTGAAAAATATTTACAAAAGATTTGGTGTTTGATGGTTTTAAGACTGTTTTAAGAGTTCATCCAGTTCCTCTTGAGTCAACACCGCATACCAATCCGGTGGACCAACTCATTAAACCTAGCAGGAGCTAAGGCTTTGGTGAGTAGTGACTGCCAATTGGTATTCTGCACTAATGGTATAATTCACAGACTGCTCCACGTGGTCCTTGATGAAATGATATCGAAGATCGATGTGCTTTGACTTTGAGTGTTGAACTGAGTTGCACGAGATCGCAATAGCACTCCTATTGTCGCAATAACACGGGATTCTTCAAACACGTAACCATTGTCTTTGAGTTGTGTTCTCATCCAAATGACTTGAGCACAACACGACACTGGCTACATATTCTGGCTTCTTGAGGACAGGATGTACAATCCTACTTGACAAGCCATGACACCGTTTATCACCAAGAAATTGTAATGCTCCTAAAGTACTTTTCCGTGAATCTAAGCATCCTGCATGGTCACGGCCCCAAAAGCGATTAGTTCAAAACCGAATCCTTCTGGATACGGATCCCCAAATTAATGGTTCCCTTGATGTATTGGAGGATTCTTTTAGGCTTAGAGAAGGGTTTCATTGGTCTCGACTGATAACGGGAGCAAAGATATAACGGCAAAGACTATGTCGGCTCTTTGGTTGTTAGATACATGGAGAACCCAATACTTTGGTATTTGGTAGGGTCCACCAATTTCCTATGTAAATCAGTCTAGCTTTTGGTAGTAGCCATTGGTGTGGCATAGGTGTCACAGTTTTGCATTCCAAATTTGTTTAACAATTCAAGGGTATATTTGGACTGACTCAAGAAAATACCACGGGGTGATTGATGAACTTGCCCTAGAAAGAACGTAAATTCACCCATCATGGACATTTCAAAATGTTTCTTCATTAGTTTTGCAAAAGCGATTGAGTACTTTTTATGTGTTGACCCAAAATGATGTCATCCACGTAAATTTGAACAATTAAAATATGTTCCGCGTGATATTGTATGAAAAGAGTTGGGTCGACCGAACCTTTGGTAAAATGATTGGCAATGAGGAAAGATGATAGCTTATCGTACCATGCCCGATGAGCTTGTTTGAGACCATACAGAGCTTTGTTCGGTTGTAGACATGGTTCGGGAACTCGGGATCAACGAATCCTTCGGTTGGTGACATAAACCATTTCTTTATGTTGCCCATTCAAAAGCGTTTTGACGTCCATCCAAAGACCGTTATATTCATATGAGCCGCAAACGCTAGAAAGATCCGAACGACTCAAGACGAGCAACAGGAGCAAATGATTCTTCAAAATCAACTCTTCTGCCGATAACCCTTAGCCACCGTGACGTGACTTGTTTCTGATTACATTCCCTTCAGCATCCAATTTGTTCTTCCAAATCCATTTGAGACCAATGACGTAAACCCCTGTTGGTCTTTCAACCGGTCCCATACTTCAAGACGTTTGAATTGGTGAGTTCTTTGCATGGATTCAATCCAGTGTCCTGTCATTCGTCTTTAATGTTTTAGCTCTCGAGGCAGTATTGCTGAGTGATAAATGCTGTCACCATCTGTGAAGACGTTGTCTCAGAACGATCGGGTTGATTCGTTGCCAATAATATTTTCCGAGGATGGTCTTTGTCCATCGATGTGTGGAGGTTGATGTTGGTATACAAGTGCGTGATTCTGAGGATTCAAATGGTTTGTAGATGATTCCGCGACATCAGGTGCAGCAGTCTCATTAGCAAACGGGTTAAAGAACGCATTTGGATCAAAATATGCGGGGGTTTCACAATATCCAAGACACGTCAAGTTTACTCACACAAGCTAGCCACTTGTGAATGACTAACCGTAAGAAACTTAAAACGGCTCGGACACTGATTCTTTGATAATGAAGGCTTAAGGGTGTGTGTATGGATAAACACCTCAATATCGATATCAAAAATAATCACGAAGATAGATTCAAATTCCTTTAGGAAAAAGAATAATAAATCAAATCCCGTGTGTGATTGTGTATACGGATTAGACAACCGAATCGCTTCCAACCACGTGAATTGCCAACGTCGTTTTTGGTTTGGAATTTAATGCTCGATGTTTTGATTTGTTTGGTTTTGTTTATTAAACTACGGAAATGGGGAAAGTAATTAAGGAAATCTATTCTACGGGAAATCCTAAGTGCGAATTAAACTAAAACGTAATTAATAAAACGTAATTAAAATGCAACTACGTCTAAATTATATCCTAAAAATGCCTAAAATTACTTTTACTCTATAAATGTAATTTAAAAACTAATTTAGAATTAAAACTATTTTTTTGGATTTTTCTGGATTTTATATAAATTAAAAACTAATTTTTAACTATTTAAACTAAATTAAAATTCTAAAAAATATGAAATTTAAGGAGAAAAATATGAAACTATTTTTATAAAATCTAAAATATCATAAGAGACTTTTCAAAACTATTTTTTTATTTTTCAGATTATTTTTCTATTTTCTACTAATTTAAAACTATTTTAATCTAATTTAAATTGTGAAAAATACCAAATAAAAGGTAAAAAAATAAGGAAAAATATTTTTTATGCTTTTTATATTTTTCTTAAACTGAGAAAAATGAAAAATTATTTTTTTTGAACTTTTTCTTAATTAATTGCAATTAAAGCTAATTAAAAGTGATTAAAAACTATTTTTAATTAAGAAAAATACTAAACAGTGACCAAAAATTATGAAAACTTCAGGAAAATTCTAAAATATTAATCTATTTCTATGAAAAATAAGAAATGTAATGCTTATGTGTGAAATATCAGAGCTGCAGTGTAATTTGAATCTAAATAAGCACTTTTAAATAAGCAAAAAGCTCCTAAACTGAATTTAAGCTAAAGGCAGCTTAAAGAAACCTTAAAATGACAGTGATGGAACTATGGGAGCATGTAATGGGCTAGTGATTAAGGAATGATTAAGCTAAAATGAAAATTACTAGAGAAATAAGCTAATAAGCTAAAGTGATCCTACAAATAAGCTATAAGGGAAGGGAGTCCTAACAAGCTACCTCTCCTAAGTTATCTAAGGGTATCTTAAGCTACTCTAACAGGGTGATAAGCACTAGAAGCTTTATTTTGACCACTAAAATTTCAACAAGCATGACGTAGGGTACTTTGAGCTTATTTTTAAGCTAACAAACCAGCTTAAATTTCCAAAATAAACTAAACCAGATCTAAACCATGTGCTAGAGAGTGAAAAGAAACAAGTTTCAACATTTTTGAAGCTAAAATGAAGGTTTGCTAAGATCTGATATAGAGGGACAATTTTATGACAGTGTGCTGATGTTGGATTTGGACAGAAAATAAGACCAGGTTTGATTAACCAAAAGCTGTTGGATATTTGTAAAACTTGTTTATAAGCTAACTATTACTACTCAACTTTATAGAAAACTAATTTTTTTGGATTTTTGAATTGATTAAGACCATGAAAATTGTTTGACAAACTGATCCTAAGGACTGTTTTAACAGAAGTATTTTGACAGCAAAGGTTTTTACGACTACTACAAAAAGTTGACAAAACCTATTTAACACTTAATGACACTAAGATAGCACTAGACAAAGATCAAAAAGACTCTACTGATTTGAACAATGACACAAAAGCAGCCTTCAACAACCTTATGACCATAAGCTGTTTTTGACAGCTTATGGACACCAAGTACTTAAAAACCACTCTGAACTTTGTAAAATATGATCAAACTAGCAAGATTAACACTAAGACTGCTAAACTAATTGACCAAACCAGATTTCACTCAAAAGGGTACCTAGAATGGGTCAAAATTTAGTGCCAAACACCTTTATAAGGACTGTTTGGTACAAAATGGTTGGATTTATCCCTTCTTTGAGTTTAACTGGTTAAATGAAGAAGAAAACATAGCTTTTTAGATTGAGAAAGACAGATTTGAACATAAGCAAAAACAAATAAGAAGTTTGACTTTCGTTGACTTTTATCAAAACTGATTAAGACTAAGATGCAATGAATGAGAGAAGCTCACATAAGCTATATAGAGCTTATATGAGCTTATAATAACAGTAATCAAAGCTTTAATCAATAGAACAGTGATGTTAACCTCAAATGAGAAAAGATGAAATTTATATTAAGACTTGAGGTGAGATTACAAACTAAAACTGAGATTACATGAAAAAGTTTAAGAAACCATTATAAAACTACTGAAAACTTGAAAATACAAGAAACATAGACTCAATTAAAATGAAATTTACTACTACACTACACGAAATACATTGTGAGCCTAAAGGGTCTATTTATAGCTGAATGGAGGTCTTGGGATCCCTGGTTGGAAGAACCTAGAAGCTATTTTGAGCCACACAAATCATCCATTGTCACCTTATCCAATCAGAGTGCTCCATTTCCTTTGATGAGGTGTCGCGTCCAATGATAGCTTTCCATTTGTCCACGTAAGCAGATATATCTGACACATCAGAGGTTCTAGAAGCTAAGATAGATTCTTAGTACGAGGATTGTGTTTGGGATTGGTAAATGGTGGTGAAAAGGGAGGTGAATGGGTGCGTTTGGGAGAGACAGGGGAGGGGACACTGTTTGGGCGCGTTTGGTTATTTTATAATATCTTAAAATGGTTGACCGGGTATTTTGAGTTGACTCGGGTAGGGATAGCGGGTTTAAGTGGTTTTCGGGTTTGGGTTTTAATAATAGGGTGGCCGGGTTTGTGTGGTTGAGAGATTGGGCCAGGTAACTTTTATTTGAATGGGATATTGATTGGATAATGGATATATATATTGGACAAGGACTAGTAATAGACCCATTAGTAACCATAGGGACCAAAGATGTAAAAGCTGAAAATCCAAGGACCACAAGTGTAAATCTGAAAATGTCTTCCAAGGGCTGAACTTGTCATTCTTCAATATACCAGGGACTGAATTTGCAACTTTTGACACTTGAGGGTGCTTTCGTCATTGTGAAAGTTCAGTGGACTATTTCGACATTTCTTCAAACCTTGATCAAATCTTCACAAATCATCCTCAGAGATTAGAAATCTTCATAAATGCATAATTCGACCTTCCGGCCGCTTAAGCTCTCTTAATCTCCTCGTGCTCGGATTTATGTCTGATTTGGTTCCTTTTGCTGTTTTACATATCCATACCTGCACAAGCACAAACTCAAGAAAAAATATTAGCAATAAACGGCTCTTTCTTGGTTATTTTGGGTCAGTTTTGATAACAAAAAAGGTATGTGTTTTAGCACATACCAAAATGACGAGACTATTGTCGTATCCTCACGCAATGCAATCAACTCACGCTTCTAAAACCAAGGATTTCAATCTCTTTCTACTAAACCATTGATATGTCCAAACCGTCAAGTTATCTCACACAAGCTAGCCACTTGTGAATGACTAACCGTAAGAAACTTAAAACAGTTTAGACAAACCAATTAGCGAAGAAGTAGTCAAGGTCCCTCAAAAGAGATTAAGAAAGCCTTAATTCTAAAAACGCCCCGTTTACCTTTCAATTCTCATGTATAGATATAACGATTAAGCACATTCCGATTATGAATGACGGTTTGCTGAACTTTCATGTCGATCAATAACTCCAACATTTTTCAAACGACACGTTAGGATCAAGGAGTAGAAAACACAACACAGCGTGAAGTGACCATACGGATAGAATACATCGTCCCTGATTTTTCACAAGTCCCAAACTAAGCGTAAAACCGAAATCATTGTTAAGTATGATTCTAGATGCTAACACTACCCATGGAAGTTACTTGTGTAAATACCTTTTGTTCCCATTTTCCTATTTTCCTCTATTTATTTTATTTTTGGTGAGAAATGAATTTCTTCAAATTCTCGTTTCGATAACTTTTATTCCGATAAAGATACAAAGCTAAGTCGATAATTAGTTATCCATCTTCTCTCGAGAACCATTGTCGTAAAAATAAGGTCCACATCAAGGAATTTTTTATTACTTATACATTTGATTTTTCATTTTCATTTTCAACATTTTTTTTTTTTTTTTTTTTTTTTTTTTTTTATATTTGAAATAGAACTTAGACTTTTACGTGTATGAGCTATGAACCACGGAGCTTCACGGGTTAATTCCAAGACTATAGGCTTCATGAAATGAGGATCCCGGCTGGCTAGGCTAAGACCTCACTCAATCTTGGCTAAAGATCCAAGGGTCCGATCTCGACACCGCAGCTCACAACTTTACTTATTACATTTCACATATCACTTATTACGATTTCTTATTTATTACGGATCCTTGATGTGTACCCAATTTTTAAAACAAAGATTCTTTAAGAAGAAAAAGAACTAACTATCGCCAGAAACTCGACATCTCTAATTATTTAGACAGATATGGGGTGAAACAATTTTGTGGGAACAAAAAGCCATAAGTACCTTCGATGGGCTCTAAAGAGAACCAACTACTCCACGCTTAGCATCTAAACTCAGTAGTAACTCTATCATTCCTCGATCTCTGCAAATTTAAAATCCCAAATAATGAGATCCGCAGATGCTTAGCCGATAATTTTTAGATTATCTATGGTTAAGGGAACAAGCTAGCTCAACACGGCCAAGTCGTAATTCTATTCCTACTCTCACCAATGGAAAGTCAACAAGGTGTCAAAACATATATTAACTTAGCAAATGCTTCGTCTAATGAAATAAAGTCATGCATATTTAAAGTCACTCAGGGAAACTTGCAAAATCTTGGCCTTGTGAGCTAGAATTCGCATTTTATAGCTTCTTGTCTAAGAGACTAGCCAACTTTTCAATCAAAAAGACTTAACAAAAGCTTACAAAAATTTTAAATTTTCACATTTTTGCACAATTTTTCATTTTCTAAGGAAAAACGGGTTACGAGAAACACTACAGAAATAAGCAAGTGCGGTCAAATCAAATCGAAGATTACCCTACCCCAGACTAGAACGAAACATTGTCCTCAATGTTTAAAGCAAGGGTATCAACGAAAATCTAAAAGCCGTTTATTAAGTATGATAGAAGATAAACATTAGTCGATAAGATTAGGATATCGGATTTCCATCAGCATCGATCATGAAACTCGAGTGGAGAAATGACAAACTTCGAGCACGAGAGTCTTCATATCGGGAACATCCTAAACACAACATCACAAAAAACCAAACACGAGAAATCGAAGAGGCGCACCCTTCGTCACTTATTAGAAAAAAGAAAGAAGATAGATGGATAAGCATGGGGTGCCTCCCATAAGCGCTATTTTTGATAACCGAAGTCGCTAGCTTGACTCGATCCCAATTCATTTGTCCATGGGGAAGAAAGTTTGGAGATCCGGGACAACCATAGATGGAATGTTCCCTCCGAAATAATGTTTCACACGATGACCATTCACCTTGAAATTTGGGCCATCTGCCGAAAGCTCCACCGCTCCATACGGAAAACTTGAGCGATGGTGAATGGTCCTGACCAACGGGATTTGAGTTTGCCCGAGAATATCTTCAATCGAGAGTTAAATAGGAGAACTTGATCACCAACGTTGAAAACGCTGTTTTTGATTTTAGCATCATGAATCCTCTTAGTCTTCTCTTTGAAAATCAAAGAATTGTAGGCCCGATCCCTAAGCTCATTTAATTCATTCAATTGAACTTTTCGGTGATCACCCACGGTCTTAAGATCGAAATTAGCATGTTTCAAGGCCCAGAATGCCTTATGTTCGAGCTCGATGGGCAAGTGACAAGCTTTTCCATACACCAACTTAAATGGGGTGCACCGATGGGTGTCTTGTAGCGCAGGCGAAAGCCCATAATGCATCATCTAACTTATCGGCCCATGAAGCTCGATTTTCCCCTACGGTTCTTTCTAAAATCCTTTTTAAACCACGATTCGAGACCTCAACTTGTCCGCCGCCATGGGTGATACGCTGTAGAAAGACGATGAGTAACTCCATATTTAGCCATAACTTTAGCAAATTGTTCATTACATAAATGGGTACCGCGACCGATGATAGCACGAGGTGCTCCCAATCGGAAAACAAATTCTTCAAGAACTTAACAACCACTCTGCGTCAAGGTGGGGAGCGCCTTCCCTTCAACCCATTTAGACAAGTACGACCACACGTGGATATACTTATTGCCTTTAGATGATGGAAATGGCCCCATAAAATCGATGCCCCACACGTAAAAAATCTCACAGACTTGAATAGCATTTTGTGGCATTTCATCCTTCGAAATTTTCCTTGACGTTGGTAAGAATCACAAGATTTGACTAAATCATGAGCATCTCGATATATGGTAGGCCAATAGAATCCGGAATCAAAACCTTCTTACCGGTGTAGCTTGCACCATGATGGCCACCAGTAGGTCCGTTATGGCAAGCGTTAAGAATATCAATAGCCTCGCATGAACACACCGCCGATCACTTGATCCGCACAAATCTTAAACAAGTGGGGTCGTCCAAATAATGCTTAACATCTTTGAAAAACTTGTTCTTCTGTTGGGACGACATCCCTTTCACGATGAAATTTCCCGCATGGTAATTTGCAAAATCGGCAAACCATGGGGTGTTCGGGTCTTTCTTAGCAACCATCCCAAGTGTCTCAAGAGGAAATTTCCTAATCTCCTTTTCTCGAGCACACTTTGATGGGGATTCTCAAGTCTAGAAAGATGATCGGCAAAGGGTTTTTGTCAAGAATAGTAACATCAAACTCTTGAAGGAGGAGAACCCAACCGGTAATCGTGGCTTAGTATCTTGCTTTGCCAAAAGATACTTTAGGGCAGAATGGTCGGTATACACTATGGTCTTTGATAAGACAAGGTAGGGTCGAAATTTCTCAAAAGCATAAACAACGGCCAATAATTCCTTTTCAGATGTGGTAATTGTTGGGCCTCGCACAATGTCTTACTCGATAGTGTATGGGTTGAAAATGTTTCGACTTACGTTGCCCCAAGACCGCCCCAATTGCGTAATCACTTGCATCACACATGAGCTCAAAGGGCAAATCCCGCGGGGCAACTAAGATCGTGCCTCGTTAATTTCTTTTAAGAATATTAAACGCCTAACGCACTTGGTGAAGATAAACGAGCATCCTTTCAAGGAGATGGGTCGTAGGCTGGCTATCTTAGAGAAGTCTTGAATGAAACGGCGATAGAAACCGGCATGACCCAAAAAACTCCGAATACCTTTGATGGTAGTGGGATGAGGGAGTTTAGCTATAACGTCGACTTTAGTTCGGTCGACCTCAATCCCATATTTTGAAATCTTATGGCCGAGGACAATGCCCTCTCGAACCATGAAATGACACTTCTCCCAATTCAAGACCAAATTGGTGTCTTCACACCGTTTAAGCATGTGGTCTAGATGGGAGAGGCAAGAAGTGAAAGAATCTCCATAAACCGAGAAATCATCCATAAAACTTCCATAGACTTTTCGATCATGTCATGAAAATTGCCATCATGCACCTTTGGAACGTATCGAGCATTGCATAGCCCAAAGGCACGCGCGGTAAGCAAAAGTTCCATAAGGGCATGTGAAAGTGGTTTTCTCCCGATCCTTTGGATCGATCGGGATTTGAAAATAACCGGAGAAACCATCAAGAAAGCAATAGAACTCATTCCCCGCTAAATGTTCGAGCATCTGATCCATAAAAGGTAGCGGAAATGGTCCTTACGAGTAGCATCGTTCAACTTTCTAATCAATACACACCTCCATCCGGATCGTGCGTGGAAATCAACTCATTTTCATCGTTAGCAATGACGGTCATTCCTCCCTTCTTGGGGACACAATGGATAGGGCTAACCCATGAGCTATCGGAGATTGGATAAATGATTTGGCCGAGGAGTTTAAGAACTTCCTGTTTGATAACATCATGAATTTTTGGGTTAACCCTACGTTGTTGTTGAATCGGGTTTACAATCATCCTCCATCGAATTTTGTGGGTACGAACGAGGATTGATTCCTTTGATGTCTAAATTTGCAAGCGATTGCATTTTTGTGTTTTCGTAAGACATCCAAAGCTGGGTTTCTCCTCATCTTTCAAGTTTTTAGCAATGATGACGGAAATTTGTTCTGTTTTTCAAGAAAAGCATATTCAAGATGAGAGGTAAATCCTTGAGCTCGGCCCGGAGGATTTTCATCGACGCGTGTATTCTTTGATTTCTTCAATCGTGATCTCTTTCTAGGATGACGGTAATGGATCTTCATTTAACAATTGCTCAAGATAACGGATATCTCCTTCCGAATCATAAACACCATCATCAATTCCCGGTGGAATCGATTCATCATCGCAAGAAGAAACTCATCGATCTCTTCCAATATGAAGTCACCTCCCCTAACGGAGCCGAGTAGGGGAAGAATCGGAATAATAGGCTCAGAAGATGGTTCAACATTTTCAAAGAATGGTGGATTGCCACCCATAAAATCAAGAACTTCGAGCATACTCCGTAGCAATATCGAGAACGTCGACGATTAATAGCATCATCGTAGTTGGAGGAGTATCTCGAAGGATGGCTATTAAACGAGACGGCTTCCTTGTTAGCTCGTAGTGATTTCTCCTTCATAAACGTCAATCATCGCGACGACCGTTCTTAGAAACGCCTCCCGAGAATAAGAGGTACTCGGGGTCGCAGACAAAGTCAACGACAACGAAGTCGGCGGGAAAATGCAGTGGTACTACTTTCACATAGACGTCCTCAGCGATTCCTCTTGGAATAGAGGTTGAACGGTCCGCGAGTTCAAGAGTCATCTTAGTAGGAGTGAGTTCCGGAGAGAAAGTTTGTTGTAAATCGAAGAGGCATTAAGTTAATACCGCACCAAGATCGCCAAGGAAGCATTTCACTATTCTCTAAACTCACAAGGGATAAGAAATTCGGGGTCTCCTAACTTTTGGAAGTTTTTGAGGAGCAACAGCAATTCTCATTCATCGGTGTTTTTGCTATTTCTGCCAACTTTTCCTTATTACTCACTAAATTCTTGATCATAGCAGAAATTTCGATGAGGAGTAAAGCATCTAAGGAACCTGATGTTAAAATTCAAGGATTGAACGATTTCAAATAATTCTCCATTTGGTTTTCTGTTTTATCACGAAGCTTTTGATTATGAAGTCTTGAAGGATAAGGAAGTGAAGGTTTAAGAGTAGTCTTCAACATCGGGTTCGAATCTGAGTCCGAACGACCGAGACGCAAGCGGGGTTGCACATTTTCTTCAATGACCTTTCTTATTCCTCCTCCCTCACTAACGGAGTAGAGACGAGGGTCCATCATAAGCCTTACCACACCGTGGTTATAGTTTAACTCACCCTTCGGGTTGGGAATAGTATCACTTCGGAAGAGAACCCAAGATGAGGGGTCAATGACCTACACAAAACAAGATTCAACATATTTTCGAAGTTTATTCTCGAAGTCTCAATTTGTTGTTCAAGTCGAATCTCATTCCTAAACTCATTGCTTTGTCTAGTTAACGAAGATTGAAACTTCGTTCCTCAAACTCGTAATCTGATTTTGCATGGTGTTGATGGTAGAATTGGTGTTTTGAACGTAAGTTGTGAATTCATTTGAAGGCAAAGGTGAAGCTTGATAGCTTGGGTTTTGATAAACTTGATTGTAGTTAACTCCTTGGTTTGAGTATTGATTTGGTGGAGCTTTGAATTGGTTTTGAACATTTGGTCCAACGAACTTGATTCGATTGAAACGATTCTCGATTGTTTGATGGAGAAAATCCCGGAGGTCCCATTTGATTACTAACACGAGGGTTTGTTTCAACTTGAGGACTCGCATTGGTACCCCAGCACTGCGGATTAGCTGCGAAGGATTCCCATCGGTATGGTACATTGTAGTAGGCACGCGGGCCACCACAAGTAGTGTCGCTTCCACCGCTTTGACTGAAGCGGGTAGAATTACTCTTAACCAAAGCTGGATCATCCGTAGCTTATCAATCTTAGCATCTGCTAGGACGATTTCCGTGAGACGAGGACGATGGTGTACCATTCACTCTGCAGCAACCGATTTGCTACGAGGTACTAACTTTAGATTTGTTCTCAATAATGGTCAAGGCATCTCGCTGACGGGTCAACAAATTACCACCACGGCAGCATTTAGAGAGTCTTGATCGCTCTCATTCAATCCGCTATAAAACGTATCAAGTTGGTGCAACTCAGAAAAACCATGATGGGGACATTGCCTAACCAAATCTTTGAATCGGTCCCATGCCTCACTAAATGATTCATCAAATCTTTGTGTGAATTTAGTTATTTCATTTTTAAGCTTGTGGTTTTAGGACGGTGGGAAGAATTGTTCACTAATTTTGAAACCAAATCCTCCCATGTGGTTATCGATCGAGGGGTAGTTTTTCGAGCCAAATCCGGCCCTCGAGTGAAAACGGAAGAGTAGTAGCTTGATAGCCTCTTCCGAACGCGTTACTTGCATATGATCGTGACGTGAGCTTTAAACCATCGGATGAGTGAGGATCGCCCCTCAAATCCGTAAAATTGGCTCGATGATACCAAGTTGATCGCCGCGGTTTAAGCTCAAAGTTATCCAACGATCCGGACGACGATGGCTTCTCCATAACCCTCAGGTGCTGGAGTTGCTCTAGCATGGATCGGTTGTCCTCCGCCATTTCGATGATGTATGGACTGATTAGTTCTGAAACTCGGTTCGACTAATGGACCACGCCTATTTCGCCTTCTCGAATTGTAGCGGTTTCAAGTATCGGTCCTGTAGATATTAGAACGAAGCATGCACTTCCAATAACCAAGGCAATTAAGAAGAGCGGTATTCGAAAACAATAGTGAACTTAAACCAATAATCCCAAGTGAATAAATCACCTCTACAAGACAAACGCGACAAGCGAAGCGGAGAAGTTTTTGGTCGTCATGAAGCTTATTAAAACCCGCTTTTCACCGCAATTTAATGTCGTCCGCCTTATACCCACCACACGCTTTGTTTATCCGATAGAGATAAATAAATCCACAAGACACACAAAGGCAAGTTTTTGATCTTTAGTTCGGGAACTTATAATGATAACACCTTCGTTGAGAATGTTATATAATTGGTGTCTTCTATTTATTAGCAAAAACAAAGAGAAAATCTTTTTGTATTTTTAATCTGATATATATATACAAAAGAAAAGGAAAATATTTTTTACTTTTTTATTTTTATAGAAAAATAGTAACTTCACGAATGAAGGATCCCGAGTCACTAATCGTCAAACCTCAAACGATATTGTCGCGGACACAACCTCCCCGGCAATGGCCAAAATTTTGGTTTCACAATATCCAAGACACGCAAGTTTACTCACACCAAATTACCTCTTGTGAATTATTCAACCGTAAGAAACTTAAAAGCGGCTTCTGACCGATTCTTTGATAATGAAGGCTTAGGTGTGTGTGTATGGATAAAAACCTCAATATCGACATATAAAAATAATCAACGAAGATAGATTCAAATTCCTTTAGGAAAAGAATAATAAATCAAATCGCAGTGTGATTGTATACCGGATTAGACAACCCGAATCGTTTCCCAACGAGGCGTGAATTGCCAACGTCGTTTTGGTTTGGAATTTAATGCTCGATGTTTTGATTTGTTTGGTTTTGTTTATTAAACTACGGGAATGGGGAAAGTAATTAAGGAAATCTATTCTTACGGAAATCCTAAGTGCTAATTAAACTAAAACGTAATTAATAAAACGTAATTAAAAATACAACCACGCCTAAATTATATCCCAAAATAAAATTACTTTACTCTATAAATGTAATTTAAAAACTAATTTAGAATTAAAACTATTTTTTGGATTTTTCTGGATTTTATATAAATTAAAAACTAATTTTTAACTATTTAAACTAAATTAAAATTCTAAAAAATATGAAATTTAAGGAGAAAAATATGAAACTATTTTTATAAAATCTAAAATATCATAAGAGACTTTTCAAAACTATTTTTTTATTTTCAGATTATTTATTTTCTACTAACTTAAAACTATTTTAATCTAATTTAAATTGTGAAAAATACCAAATAAAAGGTAAAAAAATAAGGAAAAATATTTTTTATGCTTTTTATATTTTTCTTAAACTGAGAAAAATGAAAAAATTATTTTTTTGAACTTTTTCTTAATTAATTGCAATTAAAGCTAATTAAAAGTGATTAAAACTATTTTTAATTAAGAAAAATACTAACAAGTGACAAAAATTATGAAAACTTCAGGAAAATTCTAAAATATTAATCTATTTCTATGAAAAATAAGAAATGTAATGCTTTGGAAATATCTGAGAGTCTAAGTAAGCACTTAAGCACCCAATGGTAACCGTGAATAAGCTGAAACGAACTGGACGGAATTAAGGAAGGAACGGAAATGGAT
>OU343221.1:24285937-24305195 GCA_910596185.1 Chrysanthemum makinoi
AGCCCGTTTTTTTAGGTTTTCGCTCCTTACATTTTTTTTTTCGTTTTAGATACGTTTTTTACGTTTTTCGTCATTTTCACGTTTTCTGTACATTTTCACGTTTTTATCCGTTTTCATACACTTTTATTCGTTTTTGTTCTAATTATTCTACGTTTTCGGCCGTTTATCTTATTTTTTATTTATTTATTATTTTTTTTTCCGTTTTCATCCATTTTTATTCATATAATATGTATGAAAACGGATAAAAATGTATGAAAATGGATAAAAACATATGAAAATGGATAAAAATGTTTCTATATCGATTTTAAATCACGATTTTGACCCCTTTCTGTTCCGAATCATCAAAAGTGTAAAAAGCGAACGGTTGTCGAAATGATGATTACATCAAGACTTCGCGAGATTTAACTTTGAAAATTCAAACAAGAACATTTACTACAAAACTTAAGCGGTTTTCGACCAGAAATGGGTCAAAATCGTTATTTAAAATTATACGAAACATTTTATCCATTTTCATACGTTTTATCCATTTTCATACATTTTTATCCGTTTTTCATACATATTATATGTATAAAATGGATGAAAGCGGATAAAAACATAGAAAAAACGGGCCAGCATTATAATAATGGCGAAAACCAATAAATGTGTGAGACATGGATAAAAACTTATGAAAGCGTGAAAAAAGGCGAAAATTAAAAATACGAGACGAAAACGTTAAAAACATGCAGCGTAAAAAAAGCACAGTGGCATTATAAAGCGGACAAAGACTTAAAAAACGGACGAAAAAGTAAAAAAAACGGGCGAAAACGTAAAAACACGGACGAAAACGTAAAAAAACGGGCGAAAACTTAAAAAAACGGACGAAAACGTAAAAAAATGGACAAAAACATAAAAAACGGAAGAAAATGTAAAAAAGGATTAACGGTGCAAATACCATTAACCTAGAGGACTAACGGTGTAAACATTATCTATCTCGTTAGGAGATAACGGAGAAATAATTTGCACCGTTAGGTCCTTAGCCTACTGGCGATGTATATAGGTTAACTTTTACTAACGAAGTGATGTATCTGTTGAAACTTTTGCGAGAGGGATGTATGGTGCGAAACGGGGTAAACCACAGGGATGTATTTTAGAGTTTACTCTTACTCTAATAAACTAATAAAGGTCAATAATTGAACTTTTTATTCATTTTTTTCTTAAAAAAATTGGTGAAAGCTAAAAATACGCAACATATTTTTTCAAATAAACAGGTCTACGCAATGTACTTTGTAAATTGTCAAAACAACGCAATATATTTTCAAATAATATTCGATATAGCTAATATGACCGGTTAGCAGCAGGTTACCAGGTCACATTTGATTAAAAATTACACTTTTGGTCCCCCAAACTGGATCAAATTCGCGCAGTTAGTTCAATTTTGATAAAGCTAGTTAAAATTTAAAAACAACTTTTAAATTTTTTTTCTTAAAATCTACTTAAAATATATATTTTTTTAATTTATAATTTTAAAAAAATGGATGAATTTTTTTATACACTTTTTTTTACGTTTTTTTTAAATCTATTTTTTAAAAAAGTTTTTTCCGATTTAGAAAAAATAATTCGTTTTTAAATGGATTTTTAAAAGGTTTTTTTCGATTGAATAAAAATTACGTTTTTAATCTGATTTTAAAAGGTTTTTTTATTTTAAAAAAAAAAGTAAGTTTTTAATCCGATTTTAAAAAGTTTTTTCGATTTAGAAAAAATATCGTTTTTTCTTAAATCTGATTTTAAAGCTTTTTCCAATTTTTTAAAAAAATACGTTTTTTTTAATCTGATTTTTAAAAAAGGTTTGTCTGATTTAAAAAAAATTACGTTTTTGTTTAATCTGATTTTTAAAAAAGATTTTTCTGATTTTAAAAAAAAATAAGTTCTTTTTTTTAATCTGATTTTAAAAAAAGTTTTTTCTGATTTAAAAAAAAAGTTATGTTTAAGAAAAAAAAATGTATAAAAAACTTAATCCATTTTTTAAATTATAAATTAATATATAATATATATATATATATATATATATATATATATATATATATATATATATATATATATATATATATATATATATATATATATATATATATATATAGTGTAGAGTTATTGTCGAGAACCAAAAATCGAGAACTGCGAGAACAAATCTGAGCCTTTTATTTTTTTATCAATGGTTAAAAATGATGGTGGCATAAATGTAATAAAGTAAAAGATCATGTATTATTTCATAAGAGATGAAGGGGTATAATGGGAATTTAATCTTAACTCCTTCAAAACCGTATTTTGTTGATTTTAATATTAATCCCTCTCTTACCCAAACCCTAACCACTCTTCAGCCTCCATTCTCTTCAAACTAATCCCTAATTTCACCCAACTTTTTTTTCACCCTACCTTCTTTTTCACGATGAATCAAAACCAAAAACAAACATTTTTTTTTTTAAAGTTAGTTGATCAACCATTTGAATATGGATGACGAATTCAATTTTGGTAACCGGCGTCAGAAGGTAATTGTTTAAAGTTTGAAGTTAGTTTCTTTTAATAATTCATCATCAAATCGATAAATCTTATAATCATGATCTTTTTTTATTTTCACATTTTCAAATCTAACCAGTGTTTCGTTTTTACTTGTATAAGTTGTAGGGTTTTTTTTTTGAATGAGTTTAACATAATTTAATCTAATTAGTGTGTAAGGATTGAATATGTTATATTAAATTTTATAGCAGGTTGTGTTTCTTTTGCAAATGTCATTCATCATTTGAATGGTTTTATATTTGTATATAAAAGGTTTTAATATGCTTCAAATAGATTGCATCAACGAGTACATCACAGTTGGACTTCACCAAATGGAATCTTTACTTTTTTAAGAGTAGTAACATTAGATCTGTGTTTTTGGAATATTATTGTCATTCTTTCGGTGCACATGTCACTCAACTACACAAATTATATGATACAACATGATTTCAATTGTAGAAATGTAGAGATATGATGTGCATTTTTTGTATGGTGTAGGAAGTTATAACGACCAAGGATTTGGTGTGTCAAGTGGATGTGCAGTTAATGGCGTCATCATTTGAAAGATTACAGTTGCTTTATTATCAAAGTGGGTCACAAAAAGAATGATGTTAGATCTCATGTCATGTAAGTAACCATGGAAGTAAGACCTTTATCTTATGTTTGTATTTCTGTTCTTATGTTTGTGTATATCTGTATGTACTGGTATGGGATGTCTTTTACATTATCCTTGAATTTTAGGCATTTCCATATCATATATTTTTTGTGACTCTAGCTTTTAGATTTGTTTATTTTGGTTGTGCTAGTTAGGGGCTCATCTAGTGAAGTTAGTTTCAGTTGTGTTCCTTGTTGGGTCTTGTCCCATGGGGTGTTTGGTTCAGTTTTAATAAATGTGCCTCTTAATAAAAGTAAGAATTGTATCTTATGTCTTTCTTATATATTGCCTAAAAAGTCGAGCAAACTTGTCAAATAGAGAACAATGATGGACTACGACTAAACACGTCTCGAATAAAATACATGTGCACACATGGAAAATACATGCGCACACAAGATAAATTAAGCTGCTATTGTAAAGGTTGGAGTTTCAATTCCAGATCTCAATATACTGAACAAATGCACATGTGTAATTCATTTTTTTTGGTTCTGACAATAATAGGAGAGTGCATATGTGTTATTTAGAGTGCATATGTATTTTTACATTTTCCGGTAAATTTGATGCTTTCTGTTATGTGTTTTTACCGTTTTGGTGAATTTGATGCTTTCTATTATGATGTCATTAGATTATACATGTGCAACAGTACTAACTTTTTTGTGTGTGCTTGTTTCAGGTTATTGAAGATGATAATATCATTGAAGACTAACAAGTGGATGCACATATAGATGCATGAAGATAATTTGTTGTATAACGTTTATCTTCTTAGTGAAGATGAGCGAGACGATAAAAACACATGTGTACAAGGATTAAATACGCATGCGTAGATTAAAAACACATGTGCACAAGGATTAAAAACACATGTGTAGATTTCATGGGTATTTGAACCAAGCGAGGAATACATGTGCACACCTAAAAGATGAACCAACTGTTAAAGACATTGTAATATGCACACGTGCACGCTTCATATATTTGTAATAAAACATATTTATGTAATATTTTTAATAAAGTTTTGTTGTTTGTATAAAATTGTATCAATCTATTAATAAATGTTTGTTGTTTGTATATATTTATTTATGTAATATTTTTTAAAGATACGTGTGCAAATACAAAACACCTATGCATAAACAAAAAATACAATTTTTACGTAATGCAAAACACATGTACACATATTGATTTTTTAAGCAGTTACCAAAAAAATCTAGAATTTAGGAAGAAAAAAAAGCGTTTTTAAATAAAAAAATAAAAGATAAAATTAAAAAGTAATTTTACCAAAATACCCTTTTGAATTAAATATTAAAACTAAATATCCAAAAAATCTGATTGGTTGATGGTGGTTCTCGCAGTTCTCGCAATTTATTTGGTTCTAAAAATAACCCTTCCCTATATATATATATATATATATATATATATTTTATGTAGATTTTCAGAAAAAAAATTTGAAAGTTTTTTTAAAAAAAAAATTTAACGAGCGTTACTAAAATAGGACTAACTGCGCGAATTTGGTCCAGTTTAGGGGACCCAAGGTGTAAGTTTTAATCAAAGGAAACCTGGTAACTTGTTGCTAACCGGTCATATTAGCTAGATCGAAGATTATTTGAAAATATATTGCGTATCTTAGATAATTTACAAAGTACATTGCGTATACCTGTTTATTTTAAAAAATATGTTGCGTATCTTTAGCTTTCACCCTAAAAAAATAGGAGTAAAGTTCGTGGGTGTTACCGCCTTTTTCTTCCATAAACTTGTATAAACTTGATCATGTAATAGACAATTTCATATATATGTTTAAAGCCATCTCACGTTCATATCACTATGAACATTTTATATAAAAAAGCATTGAACGAAGATGCTCTAAAATCTAAATAAGTTACAACATCCGTTTTTTTTTTCTTGACTCAAGTATAGAGGAAAAAAATATATTACTTAGAATGATAGGTTAAACTCTCCTTTGTAATTCTGTTGCTCCAAGCTTTTTTTTTTTTTTTTTTTTTTTTTTTTTTTTTTTTAATCCACTGTTCAAAGAAAAATTACTAAGAGATCTGGTTTGCTCTAAGAAGTCACAACCAATGTAGGTTTTGGAAGAAAGCAAACAATAATGGGTATAGATTTTAGATGTGTATTCGCCTATTATTTGGTAATGCTTAACTTCATGGGTATGGGCCTTTTAAAATAGACATATTGAAACACCGTGTCTATGAAAACTTATATACGTCAAATCCAAAAACATCAACGAAGCAAGTCACTTTTTCCCTTTTTAGAGTATATCACTATGTCATAAGTATGGGAAATCGGGTAATACTTACAGGAATCGAAAACCGAAACCGAGCGTATCCAAAAAATAAACGAACCGAATTTGTAACCGAACCGCATTTGTCAAAATCAAATCAAACTGAGCTAAATATTCGGTTTTCGGTTTGGATATGGTTTTGTCAAAATAAAAACCGAAACGAACCAAAACCGAATTTACATAAATATATATATTTTTATATATTTATATGAAAAACAACTAAAACTCTTTCCTAGTGTAAATATAACATTATTTAAGCTTGAAGATTTTTTTTTACAAAAATTCTATATAATTAAGAAAAAAAACATGAATTATGAAATTCATGTAATTCGGGTCAAATCGAAACCAAACAGAATACAAATTCGGTTTTCAATTCGATTTAGTCAATTAGAATTTAGTTTGGTTTCATTTTCAGTTTATCCAAATAAACCAAACCAAATAAATCGAACAACCTAATAAGTGAACGGCCCTAGTCACAAGGTTCATATTTACCCATTATTATGTACAAAGGCCCAAAAGTAGTAAGCCTGATAATATATTTTTTTGGATCAGACACATAAATATAAACATTTCTCCTAATGGGCCTCATTAAAACTATAATCCAGCCAACCTCCCAGAATTTTGGTTTTCTTTACTGGATGTCTCAAAATAATTTTTATAAATTTTACTTTCAACAAATTAAAAGACTTCAAAATTATAAGGATAAAATCTTATAGTTGAAGAGTACTAGTAAAAAGAACTGGTGGATAAAATCTTATAGGCAAGCAAGCTTAGCTGGTTATAGCATCGTTATGTTTATCAAACTCACTCTTGACATGGACTAGTTACTCCGACAAAGTCACCAGTCAGTCATGTTCCTTTAAATTATATTAACAATACATATTATTTCTCTTTAGCATTTTTCTCTTACATTTTAAGGAGTTGTTACACAAATCTATTCATAAGCTGTAGTCAAATAAACATAAAAAAAAAAATCAAATAAGCTAATATACATAAAAAGTTCAAATTATCATTGTTACACCAACACTTTGTCAAGTGAATGTTCCCGTGTTACGGCAAGGTTGACGAACTTCAGTGGAAGCTACATGATGGTTCGTACACTTCTTTTGCGGTTAATTAGCACATTTGGCATTCTCTTTGTGTTCATGGGAATGAAGTTGATTGGTTTCATCTTGTGTGGTCGAGTTACTCTATCCCAAGACATGCGATACACATGTGGCTTGTTATGAGGAGGCTTCTTACGCAAGATAGAATGAGGCAATGGAATGTCGGGATGATATTGATCTAAGTTCGTTGCGGTGTCCTCTATGTAAAGTACAACCTGATTCTCATGAACATCTGTTCTTCGAGTGCACTTTCTCTTCGCATGTTTGGAATCAAGTTCTGAGCATGGCTTATATGAGTTTCATTTCTACTAAGTGGAGTGACATTATAGCGTGGATACTTACTGTTGCTAAACAAAATAAGGTTACAACCATTGTTGGTCGTCTCATCATGGTTGCGTCTTCTTATTTTGTGTGACAGGAGCTTAACAACAGGTTACATGGGAAAGGAGATAGGCACCCAAGCCAAGTATTGAAAATTGTTATTGATATGGTGTAGTTAAAATTGGCAACCATTCGGTTCAAGAAGAATGTTAATGTGGAGCACATGAGAAGAATTTGGAAGATAATAAGTAATGAAGTTGATGGTGATTAATGCATTTTGCTTTTAGGAGGATTTCGAAGTGCATTGTTTTTTCTTGTTATGTCCTCTAGGAGTGTTTGTTATGTGGTTGTTATGTTTTGAGCATGTTTAAAGCATATAGTTTAAGGTGTAGGGGTGGCTCATTACCCCCCTCTTGTGTACCTAAACATTTTTTATTTTTTATTATTTTTTTTTTAATATTTTCACCGGGTATAATCCTTTTACTCAAAAAAAAAATTCAAACTTTACAACCACCGGATTTATGTTAGAGTTAAAACTATCGAATGATTGCAACAATACAACTAGCAATGCATTCATAGTCTTACTTATAAATGTTTACAGTATTTTCTCATCAGCTATGTGGGATAAAATCACCAAACCAACATACTCATTTCCTTCATGAACCTTTAGTTTCACTTGACTTAACCACCATATATGTAGCCTCACATACACAAACACCTCAGTTTACACATTCTGTCATTGTTCCTCTTCACTCTTCCCATTATCGTTCTTCGAAGCACCGCCGTCCCAACTCAATCCAAGCACTAGATTAGATTTTTGGTGTAACAGATTTTTTATTTATTATTATTATTATATTTTTTAACCTGGGTTTCCGACTCGATATTGCGAGCCGACTAATCTCACGACGACTACCCTTTTGGATAGTCCCGAGCCGGAGCATGTGAGCCTCCGTGGCCACAAGAGGATTAATTTTGCTTATAACAGATTTTGAGTCACATATTCCATACGTTATTGAGTTTGTATTTTGCTTGAATTGCACACATATTGTTAACATTGTTAAAAACTTTTTTTTAAGCTGTTTTTATTCAGTCTCAACCAGAAAATAAATACATATTGGATATTAGTGGTCTTTAGTCTAATTGGTTTATATCTTTTTGAGTCTTTGTTCACTTCTACTTGTAGAGCTTGTGTATTTGTTCTTTTAATATTAGTGGTCCTTCACCAGCCGATGTGGGATGACAATAAGTCCAAAGTTTCATGAGCAAGTAAAGTAGTAAGAGGTTTATTTATTCATAACATGCACTTTTGTCATAGTTATATGTCAAAGAAATTAAATTAACATGAGTTTCTATAGAAAATTAGAATTCATATCTACTTATACAATAATCTAAATCCGAATTAAATTAATGGAGAACAGTTAAATCAACCATAGATGTTTAGAAGTAAGAGTAAGAAACATTCACAAAATGCATGTATTAAGGAATTTTATAAGTAAATACATGTATTTGACGAGAGCCTTTCTAATTATAGTGGTAAAACTAATAAAATTATATTTTGACGAGACCGTTTCTGACTATAATGGCAAAACTTCTAATTAAAAGATCAGTTTGTAATTATAATGGTAAAACTTATAACAAAAGATCCAAGAAATGAACGTATTAAGAAATTTTATAAGTAAACACGTTCACTTCACGAATCCTTATTAAATATAACCTCATAATCCTATTCATATATTGCTCCAAAGTTTTCATATTCATCAATGTGGGACTATCACAAAACCAAAACTAGTACCTTCAAGCCTTCTTTAAGCTTTTGTTTTCAAATGGCTTAATGACCACGTCTCCACTCTCACTCTACACATGGATTGGCGTCGCATGTGACATCACCAAGACCACCACTCTCTTCGATACCATCCTGCCAAACAACATCAAGCTCAACGGTTACATTCCTCTTAATATATTAACAAAAGCATTCGCGAATCGTGGCATTTGTACGTCGTCATATGAAGAACAAGCCACATATTCAAATAAGATGATCATCATGAAAACAACATATATAAATGATTACTGGTACTTTCCTTGCTATATGACGAGTTGACCCTGTCTTTCAAAAGGCAAAACACATATTTTACAAAATATGCAAGTGAGTTCAAAGATATGTACTGCCACAACATTTTTTAACATGACTAATTACATTCAAGGCAAATAAAAACACTACTGGCCACATGGACGGACCCAGAATTTTTAAGAGGGTGTTGCACAATATAATTGTTGGGCCAACTAAAGTTGCACCGTAAGAAACGAAAGTAGCAAAAAAATTTATTGGGGGTTGCACAAACCAAAAAAAATGACAATTCTGAAATTTTTTACACTTCGTGACTTAAAATCGGGTGTAGCCCGTGCCACACCCGGCACCTATGTAGGTCCGTCCATGACTGGCCAGTTATATATAAGGATTGTTGTGGCTCTATTAATGAGTTTTTCAATGTCCATCACATTCAAACAAAAATGACGTTGTTACTCTAAACGCTCCCATATACATAATGTGTACACTCATATATTTTTGTGTTCTTTTATAGTGGTTAGGAGTTAGTGAGATTAATTTGAGCTCAAATACTGATCAAGTATTGGTGTTCATTGTTCCTTCCTAATGGAAGTGAGAGTTGGGTGAAAGACTGAAGATTGGGTAGTGGCCGGTGTTTAACGTTGATAACAACAAAATCAAGTTCATCTTTATATTTTTTTATCGCCATTACGTGGTCAACTGACTTTACGTGGTCAACAAAATCAAGTTCATCTTTTGAGGGACCATGGAGCAACCATCGTTCAGGTGCTTTCATAATCTCATGTTAAAGCTAAGAAGATGCTTTCATAATCTCATGTTGTTATAAATTTGCATCATTTCTAGCTTTTGACTTACCTCAAACAACTACCAACATAACCTATGATATTATACTAACAATTGCAAACTAGAAACGGGGTTTTATTTCAAGTGACATTTTATCAGATTAATGTTGATAGAAAAACAAGTAACTTATTTTAATGTAACAAGGAGCTCAACCATTTGTTCTTCGCGTCTTGTCATGCTCCAAATGATATTAGCTCAACCTAGTTTGCATTGTATCTACTAACTCGTGTCCCACAAAAAAAAATAAGTATAAATACCTTAATTCATAACTGGCAAAGGTAAAAGAAAGACAATTGTATATCCTAAAAATCTCCTTAGTTGTTATGATACAAAGCAAAAAAAAAAAAAAAAACAAAACTACAACTCACCTACTCAAGTAAGTGAGTTTTATGATATGCTTTTCAACTTTTATATCATATTGTCTAATTATATATTGCTGTATATTTTATTTATCCATCCATGTGAGACAAAGTCACAAAACCAAAACTACTCTTCTTTAAGCTTTTGTTTACTACCATGCACATAAATCTCCACCCCTCACACCCTTGCCTACACACACTCACCTCATTTCACACACAGTGTCATAATGTCGTTGTTCGATTTCACCCTCCTCATCATCACAAGCAACGACTCTACCCAAACACCCATTCCTCACATTCATTTCATCCCTTTGACACTCACCACGACATACACTATCTGTATGCTCACTCCATTATATATATGTACTCTCGTTATATTCCAAAAAACTAACCAGTCACATTTCCTAAAAAATTAACAAAAGCAACCATGAATAGACATATATACGGTACCTGGTCGTATGAAGAAAAAGCCAAAATATTACAATAAGGTGATGAAACAACATTTATAAATTCCTAGTGGTACTACTTCCTATGTATCTGTGGATCATCTCTTTCAAAAGACATAGTGTACATTTTAGTAAAAATATCCAAGTTAGTAAAAATATCCAAGTTAGTTTATGGAAATGCAAGGCCACAACAGTCTTTGCAATGACTATATCTGTTTAATTTAAGGCAAATATCATATATATGAATTGTGGCTTCTCTATGATTAGCGAGATTTCAATGTTAAAGAAGTGGAATATAAATGATCAATATGCTCGTGTTTTGGTCTGTTACTAAGTTTTTACATTTACAAGTTGCAGCTCTTTAGATAGTGTTAGAATGGAGTGCCATATTGAACAACCTTTTGGTTTTGGCTCGTTTTATGTAGTACTGTAGTAGGTTCGCTGAAGATTGAAGATCGAAGATCATATCTTTTTCATCATTTGACTATAGCTGATGGTAAGACATGTGGATGTTTTCATGGTGGTAACAAAAGCATGAAGCACAGAAAAGGATAATTTTATGATTGCTATAGCGAGATGACATTGACCACTTGGGCTGCTGACCGAATACCCTTTCACTCGGCCATGCTAAAAAATGATAATCATAATCTTACTTATAAATGATGCCCTTATAATTCAGTAAGCTTGGTTTGTAGTTAAGAGCATTTCGTGTCAGCAACACCAATACAAAATCATAATTATAAGAGTAAATTACACCGTTCGTTCTTGTAGTTTGCGTTGACTGACAAGTTTCTATCCTTTGACAAAAAAATGCACCGTTCATCATTAAATGCGAAATGTTATCTACCGTTGGTCCTTCCTTTTAACGGACTTCATTAACTGTCGTTAAGTTACTTCAATTGATACTCAAATGAGGGTATAATGGTAAATTTACCATATTATTTTTTTTCTCCTTTTTAACACAAACAAATAAGAAACCCAACAACTACGGAACATATGAACAAAAGAATAATGCCTAAGGCTTTGGTTTTTATTTGTTCATCTTAAATTGAGACGACAAAATGAATAACAAACAAGAATTGAAGGCTTTAGTCTTTCTACATAAAAAAACAAACTATCCTGTCCATGTACTCAAGTTAATTTAACCAGCAAACCATTTAGCACATATTAAAGAATACTTTGCTTGTTTTTAAAGTTCCAAAGTCTTATTTATATAGTGATGTACAGTTTGCTCATGAATCTATGTGGGACAAAATCACATTACCAAAACTCTTTTTCTTCCTTAAACTTTTGTTTCAAGTGACATAACCACCTCTTCTCTATCCTCACAACCTCATGTGCATACATACATACACCTCATTTCACCAACAATATCATCATTCCTCTTCACTCTACTCCATCTCCAATTCGTCGTACAATCTCTCAGCAACATCTCACCAAACACTATCAGTATGCTCACTGAGCTTCACACACTCTCTAACACATTCCAACAAACTCACTCATCACGTTCCTTTAAACACATTAATACCAACATACATAAATCATGACATACATGGTATCATGATTAGTGTTGTCTATGTCTATGTTTCTTGCTTCATCCATGTGAGACAAAGTCACAATTCTGTCTTCAAACTTTTGTTTTAACTCACAATCTCATTGCCTCACATACACACAAACATCTCATTTGAGTCACAATCTCATTGTTCCACTAATCCACTTCAATGTCCTCATCATTCTCTACCGACTCACCACCGAGCCAACTCAATCCAGAGACACACTCCCCGCATTCATTCATCTCACCCCTCTTGCACTCTCCGCGTATCCAACGAACAACTCACGTAAGATTTGCAAATGTCATGAGTTTTTATCACACTGTTACCACATATAACTAAATTTTATTTATTGGAATAAGAGAGTTTTATTTTGTGACCAAACATATGTAAGCGACATTCCACCAACATAAAACTTAGTTATACTTATAAAAAATTATTAGCAGATATATTCCTTAAAATTTGAGAGTTCATTGATAACAAAACGCATGCTTCTTAATAAAAAAAAAATCGTCAATTTCAAGAAAAAAATATCTTAATAATCGTATACTATTACTTGACCATAACTTAAATTCATCGTCCAAATTCCACTTGTTAGATATCAAAAATGTTAGACTTGTTATGTCTTTTTATCCATTAATCTAGTAGACGTATACCCATGCAAAACGACAATGTATATCGGCAAATAATTAAACTTGCGAAATCGTGATTCTAGTTCGACCTTTTATGCAAAGCATGTGTTTTTTAAAATACTAAAGCGTGTATTTTTTAAAATTAATATAGTGTGTTTTTGAAAAGTTATAAAGTTTAAAATTGATCAAGCTTAATGTGTATTAAAAGATACTTAAAGAAATTTAGGCAAATTACATTAGTTTAAGTTTTAAGATTTCAAGAATAGACCTTCAGTTTTTATAAATACTATATAGATAAGAATTACTTTAAAAAAAATAGTAAATCAAATAATATGAGTAGAATAAAAAGAAATTGCATGTATTTATCATGAAAATGCCAAACAGCTAACATTTTAGATGACTACACCCATTACTTGCTATAATATTCATGATTTCATTTATAAACCGCTTTAATATTTGTTCATTTATCGATGTGGGATCATATCAAAGCTCACTCCCTTCTTTATACTTCTGTTCAGATGATTTGGTTTTCATTCACATAAATTCTATGAATGAGTAATTGTCAAAGATTATAATTGAAGTTATCAAAATTAAACCTGCTTATGATAATCCATGAATAAGTAAAGCTACTTAGAAGCATAAGTTGTCATATAAAACTAAATTATTTAGTGGACAATTAATTATACAACATATGATCATCATCAAAAACAACTTAACCCTACTAATTTCAAATATTAGTTTAAACAAGCAGCTTGATTCTTAGACGACACTAACTTTTTACATTTCTTTATGTCTTTTAAATTGCATAAAAAAATACACGTAAACATGATATTTGAAAGTTTATGGGCCAGTATTCACCCCAATTAACAGCACACAACTATTCCAATTTATTTATACATTCAGAAAGATTTTGCACTATCTTTACCTTTGATATAACAACAAACTACAAACGTAAGCTAATGGTACTAAATAATTTATGTTAAGAGCATAACTAAATATAATGTATAGATGAGGAGTAAAGAGCATCTCCCACGCGTGCTATAAATATTTACATGGTAAAAAACGTAAAACTAGCAATGATAATATGGTGAAAAAGAATATTATTAGGTACAAGTATTAAAGAATTATAAGTAAATACTTGTACAAGATAAATATTCTTAACAATAGCCTCATAATCCTATACATATATTACTTCAAAGTTTGTATGTTCATCCATGCGGGATAAGTAGAGACCAAAACTCATTATGCCTGTAAGCCTTCTTCAAACTTTTGTTTCACGCTTATTCACCAAATCTCCACCTTCACTTACACACATACAAACAATAATTTCATTATCCATCATCACTCTCTTCATCGTCCTCACATTGCACCGAGCCACGACCGAATGAACTGGAACGCATCACACTCACTATACACATGGATTGGCGTCACATGTGGCGTCACCAACACGGCCGCTCTCTCCACGCCAACCCGCCAAACACCATCAGACTCACTGGTTTCCTCGAAATATTTTAGCAAAGGCAACCATGAATTGTGACGCACTTGGTCATATGAATAACCGGCCACATATTCAAATAAGGTGATCATATATTAATGATTAGTGGTACTTCACTTGTTAATTTGTTATATGTCGAGTAGAATACGTCTTTCAAAAGGAAAAAACATACATCTTAAGAAATATTCAAGTGAGTTTAAAGATATGCACGGCCACAATATTTTTTAACACTGTTGACCAATCGTATAAGAGTTTTTCAATGTCCATCACGTTCAAACTCATATCTTCCTAATACAAGTATCACATTCAAACAAAAATGAATTTAGCTGTTATACCTAAATTTCTATACACACAAAAAAATAGCATGAGAAATGTTTAGCTGTTACACAAGATAACCCAAGGCCTATCATGGACAAAACACTTATGAACTTCAAGACTTTGCCACAATTGACGACGAGTATCATATGAATTAGACGCATAAACAAATGTACAATACAAGTTATTTGCAGTGTTGCTTCTTATCGGTTATCGGAGTGTTCTTTATTTATATTTTTACGAGTTTATAGGAGCATTCGATATTCTCTCACATTTTATTTTTAATCATCTCACTACCCACACAAAATTCTAAAATGTGTTTTCCACTCATTATCAGTCTTCATTTAACGTCAGTTTTATCCATATGTTAAAATCTTGTAAGATAATATGTAAGAGGAAATATCATCTTTCTATTTATTAACATACTATTTATGATATACCGTCAGTTGCTTTGTACTCAAATAGTAATTGAGAGTTTAAGAAGTTAAAAGGGAAAAAATCATAAATGCTTAACGTACTTGCAAAAAAGACTCATTCTACATACTATACTTTTTTTTATTATCATTGTTCTTACTAAACTTCGTATTTTTTTTTCATTATACATAACCAAAATGATTTGATAAGGGTATTTTAGTCATTTCTCACATCTTCATCTTCATCTTCATCTTCAACCTCCATTATAACCCATTTTCGGTGAGACTCCGGCGAAGCCATGGCGGAATGAACAAAACCAACTCCACTAATCAAACATCACTACAACAGCAACCACCTTTAAAGATAGAAAGCTTGGATGCAAAAAGTGAAATTTTTTGGTCGCTAATGGTTTTTGCGACAGAGGGTTGTCGCCCAAAGGGTTGACGCGTATTGTCAGTCGCAAAAAGTTTGCGTCCACATCTTTCTACTTTTTGCGACAAACTGTGGGACCCACAAATTTTCATTCAAACTCCCTTGACCGGAGTGGGCCCGTCATTTTAGCGACCACACCAGGCTGTCGGTAAAGGATTTTTATAAATTTCATTCTTTTTTTTAAAAAAATAAATATTAATAAATAAAATAAATTTTTAAAAAAACATTTGGCGACCACAGGTCTGTCGCAAAAATTTCAGGTATAAACCGGGTCATTTTTGTGTGGGTGACTTTTGGAGACAGACATTGAGCAATTCTAGATTTTTTTTGGAAAAACTCTACCAAAACCAATCTTTGTAAATAACCCAAATCAATAATACAAATGCTTCAATTCATTCATTCGTTCAAAACCGTTCAATTACCAAAATATGATCCATACAAATACTAATAATTTCGGTAATATTCTTACGTAATTCAAATAACAAAACAAGATCAATACATCATTCTTATTAATAATACCATCATCACCAAACTCTTTACTCGTCATCATCAAACTCACTACTACTACCACCATCACCAACATCATTCCCACTATCATCAACGCCATCATCATCTTCCTCAACACTTACCGGCTTGTAACAATTATCAAGGTCGAGATTAGAACTAGGGTCGGAATGAGTAGTACTAGGTTCGCCACGAGTATATGTAGATCCAGGAAACATAGTAGTGCATGAATCTAGAATTTGAAACTGTGAAACGGGTGTACCTTGTTGACGGTTGTAAAAATCTAGAAATTGCTTATACAAGTTTCTTTGCTCCTTAAACAAGTAAATTTATGCCCCTCCACCCCCACTATTGTTGTTGTTTAACATAACTTGTTAAGCCATACCATCTCGACCAATCCGTTTAGCATAATTTGTATATCAATTACACTTGAATCATTCGTTTAACATTTAATGTATATCACTATCATTTTGACTCGCCTGTTTAACATATATTATATAACAATATCATCTCGACTAATTTATATATCTTTTATTTTTTTAATAATTATAATAATTTTAAAAACATTTTTAAATAGAAATTCACTTAATACATAAATAAAATATTATTTTTGTGAATAAACTAATCTATATTTCTTTAAAAATTAATTTTAAACATACTTCAACTACAAATATAATTATCATACCTTAACAAAATAGTAATTTTGTGAATAAACTAATTTACATATTTCTAAAATTTAATTTTAGAAATATATGTAATTTTAGATTTTTATAAAATTATTTTCATTGGATTTTTTAATTTTCTTCGTCGGTATTTTATTTCTGCCAAAAATATAAAATTTTGTAACATCACTATTAGAGACAACTCGTGTGGCCGCCAAAAGTAAGGCGGGTTTTTTAAAATTTTCTGCGGATATTTTAATTTCAAGCAAAAAAAAATTTAAAATGTAACCTCAATTTTGGAGACAACATGGGTTGTCGCCAAACGCCTGACATTTTTTTTTGCTATTATTTAATTTTTCGAACAAAAAAAAATAAAAAATTTGGGATCTCACTTTTGGCGACAACATGGGGTTGTCGCAAAAACCCTTGGTCAAACAATCACAAAATCGCTGAACATAGTGGGCCCCACTTAACATTTAGCGACCAGTACCTACGGTCTCCAAATGTCTCCGTCGCTAAAAGTCCTTTGTGGTGTAGTGCATTAAAACATACCAGCGTTATTATCATGCTTTACTACTTGAACCATAAAGATATGCATTACCAGCAGGAGAACATCATATGCGAATTCTTCTACAAGAGAAACTAGAATCTAAGCATGTAAATCAACACTTCATCTTCCTAGCCATTTTGAAAATATGTGTTTGCAAACAACGTCATATTCGATCAACATGGGTATGACGTGAAATGGTGAAGTGAAAATGGGTTTGAAAACGTTGATCCAGTATGACGTGAAAACCTTTTTGAAAACGTGGTTTGACGTGAACTGCCATACTTTCAGTATACCTTTTTGATCGAGTATGACGTTCAAAACGTGGGTTTTGAAAATGTCATACTCGATCAACATGGTTTTGACGTCAAGCAACGTTAATTGAGTGTTTGTAAGCATTATACATGTATAACGTGAAACGGGGTTTGTAACCATTCGAGTGTTTGCAAACACAAAATTATCAATGTGAAATAGCAAGGTTTTGCAACTAACAGTTTAGTATACAAAAAGATAGTCTTCGAGTTTAGTATAAAAAAAAGATAGTGTTCGAGTTTGACTTACCATTTTTACGTGAGAATTTTAAGATATTAGTGTTCGAGTTTAACAAAAAGATAATGGGTTTGCTTCTTTTGAATTGCAGTGGTTACATTACGGACAACAAAAGAAGATATAATAGAGACTTTTGAATGGCAGCAATGGCTTGGGAAGAAGACAAGGCCTTGTGTGGGCCCGATATGTATAATGAAAAAAATACAAAATTTAGTAAGAACAATGAAAAAAAAATATAGTACATAAAATGAGTCTTTTTCGTAAATACGTTAAGTATTTATGGCTTTTCCCGAAGTTAAAACTTGAGACATTCATTCGGTCTTCATTAAACCTTACTATTAAATTACCACTTTGTAGGAGTTACCATAAAAGGGAAAAATGCAATTTATGAAGAAACATGTAAAATCTTAAACTAGCAATTGAAGACGTATGCCAAATTATGCAATGAGCAAATGTAACCTATGAAGGTATAATTCTATTTATGTTGCATAACGTGGGACCGCAAGTTTTCCTTATGCAGCTTGGTGTTTATATACAGACCTTCCTCGCTTTCAACTTATACTGCTTGATGATGTGGATTTAGCCCAATAAACCTAGGCATCGTATCTTGAGTATGTAAAAACATGAGAAACTTACATAGTCAACATGCCAGGATTTTGAGGTAAATATCCTCCCCAACTCCCATGTTAGACCCACTCTTAAGCCATAAAAACAACTAATGCTGATCGTCTTGAAAATGTTTTCAAGCTAAGAAGATGCTTTCAAAGTCTAATGTTGTTATAAATTGCATCGTCCAAGCTTTCAAAATTGGCTCAACCAACTTGAATGAATTGAGATTCTTAAAGATGTTGTTGATACAAAGAATAATGATCTTGAGAGTGTATCAACAATGTATCATCTAAAACAACCATCGAGTTATGTCGATGTTAAACATCTATTACCTTTATATTGCTACGTTTAATTACGATTCTAGTGGTTAGTACGTGGAATATGAGCCGATTTGTCTTGAATATAGTTAATTCTATCATGACAACACGTAATGTGCTATACAATCTTCGTTTCCCAAATCTCAACTATTAATTATATTAACTGGGCAAAGATCAGTTAAACGCGTAGAATTAGATAGAGAGAACCTATAAATTAATTTATAAAAAGGATAATTTTAAGATTTACATCTTTTTGCACATACCAAACTATTTCTTTTTATAAAAATTAATTTATAAAAAGGATAAGCTTTAAGTGGCCACACTAACCTTTTGAAAAGAAATGGCTTTACCTAGTTTGAGTCTTGTGGCGGTGGGTTCAAACCCCGTGGATTAGTCGGCCAAAAGGTCGAAAATCAAGGTTACAAAGAATAAAAATAAAATAAAAATAAAAATAAAAAAATTGGAAACGGTGCGGTTGTTATAGAATCTCTCCAAATTAAGAGGGTGTTTGGGATTGCGTTATGGACCAACTTATCTGATTATTCCGGCTTGGAAACGCAAAAATCAGGTTAAGAGTGTTTGGATAAGAAACTCAAAAAAGTGATTTTCTGCGTTTGTATA